>JAMJFZ010002669.1:5372500-5580000 GCA_026225945.1 Cricetomys ansorgei | reverse complement strand
TGAAACCAAGGCTGCAGTGAAATGCGGTACAGGCGAGCACTTGCAGAGGCAGCTCAGCTTCATCATTCATTTGATCTGGAATTAATTTAGTTGTCCTTGTGCCTTCAGAAGCCTTTTACCGTTGTCAGTCTTTTTCAACTCCCACATTCAGTTATGTGACACCCCCACATGGGGTCTCAGCCACATTTTAAGAAGATAAGATCTAGAAAATGCTCCTTGGCTCAGCCTAGCCTGGAACTTTGAGCATTCATGGCTTCAGGCGGCCAGGAAGCCCTGAAGCGGGAGCGAAGAGCTTGGGCATTGTTAGCTCTGGGTGGACATGGACCCGGAGATCTTTCCCAGGAACACCGTGACTACTGTCTCCCTCTGCAGCCCCCACCTGGGAATCCCACAGCTTTCCATTTCATCCATGTTTCCTGCCCACAGCCCTCGACCAATGTTGGCAATCTCATCAATCTGCATCACCTAAACTTGCCCCAGGATCCCCTCAGCCTCCTGCCCGTGGGGTCCCTTCCCCACCCTGTCTGGAAGACAGCGGAGGAAGGCACCCTTTAGCACACTCTGAAGTCCTGTGGCCATCTGGCTGTCCCTTTGTCTTCGGGAGCCAGGTTTTAATGTTTAGCAGGCGGGGTCTGGGCTCTGGGTCCTGAGGCTAGGCGGCACCCGGGAAGGTACTCAGAGTTAGTCCTGTCCAGCCTGGCACCAGTGGACATTGCTCAGGGACACTGTGTTGCAATCCCTCTTGGCCACTGACCGGTTTTTCTGGCAATTGTAGGTTTTTCTCAGCTATGTTTTTTTCCTCCTAAATAGCCAATCTGGAAAAAGGGACTGGAACACTAAGGAAGCTGGCTTCAGCTGCTACACTGTGTGCCCCAGCGAATGCCTCCCGCCCCAGCGACACCCCTCCCGCAGTGACACGGATGCCACCACACACTCCTCCTGGTCCTGCATGCCTCTCTCCTGGCCTAGTCCTCTTACCTGCAGTCTCCTGTCCCCATTTCTGCTCCTGCTGCGGGGACTCCCCCTCCCTAGGGCCCAGGCCGTGTCCCAGGATTGGTTCTGAGCAGGACTGTTGGCCTGGCTTGGCCGATCCCTTTGTGTTAGTCTCTACCCGCTGACTTCTGTGTTCCCACAATGGAGTTGTCCTCAGCTTATCTTCATGTCTAGCCACCAACATTTCCTGACTGCTCACAGGTGCCAGCTGCGGATGGGATTAAGGGGTCACCTCTCTCCCGCCCGGGTCTCTCTTCCAGAGCTTAGAGGAGACACCTGGGAAAGGGCAAGGCTAGGTTTCAGATTGTGTTCCACACCTTCCCACTACCACCGGCTCCCAGGGAGGGCAGCCTGCCCACAGCCACGATGCCCTCCAGGGGCATGCTCTCGATGGTCCCAACCGCCCCCTCAGATCCTATCTCACCTGTGTGCCTGCTGCAGACTGCAGTCTGCTCACCACTGACTCCCACGCTAGGCATCAGTGCCCTTGGGCTCTGAGAGGTCAAGAGATGTGTCAGAAGCTACATAGCTGGAATAAACAGACACCAAGATTGCGAGGCCCTCTGTGAAGGAGGCTGCAGTGGGTATGGACTCCAGCTTCTGTGGAGTCCTCCATGTGGAAGGTCTGAAACAGACTTTCTAGTGAAAGGCTCAGTCTTGTCTGTTCTATCGAGGTGACCCACCCCCACCAATGATCTCCATTCATCCTACTCTATCATAGAGAATGATGGATGACTGAAGAGGTCCTTGGGCTCAACTCTAGTTTCAGTAATGGGGAAACTGAGGCACAGAGCAAAGTGGGTGTCAGAAGGGAGTATGGGGGTGGGGTTTAGATCTCCTGAGCCTGTCTAGTTCAACCACCCAGGCTTTGGCAACTTCTTTTCTTGGGCAATGTGTGAGGCTCTGCACTCAGTGCTCTAGGGTCCAAGACCCTAGACTTGGAAGGCCAAGCAAAGGACAGGGGCTGGACATGTCAAAGACAGGTAGCCCAAGTCCCCAAAACTTTCTGTGACTAGGGCACCACGTGGCTTACAGAAGAGGTGTGGTGGCCATACTGGGGGGCCAATGGTCACAATGAGTTGCTCTAGGCTGAGGCAGAGGCTGCAGGCACTTCCTTCCCCTTGGGTCCTGGCTCTGCCCTCATACTCTGTCCCATCATGGGGTGTATGACTATGGGCCAAGGATGTCGTTGGAATAATGGGAGTACAGATGCTTGAAGCTAGGCTGGGACATCGTTTTCTTTTTCAACAGTCACACCATTTCATATTGTTAGCCATAATTAAAAAAAAAAAATTAACACCCTTTGCATGCCCTGTATAGGTGGAGCTTCAGAGGATTCTATGGTAGGTCCTGTGCCTAGCAGTTTTACAACTGGCCTGTGTGCCAAGGCTGCAGGAGCAAGGAGCTAGGTTTGTGACCTCCACAGCCTCTCCTAGCCAGCCACAGACCCCCGGTCCTGCCTGCCCAGCAGTCCCACTGTACCCAATTCCCAGGGAGACATGGTCCAGGCTACCACCCTGGCATCTATTCATGTGGGGGGCAGGCAAAGTGAGCTCTGAGGCATCTTGGCCTTCATGTCCACAGGATCACCTGGTCACACTCCCCACAGGACAAACTGTATTTCCCCGGGGCCTACTCAGATGCTTGGCTCAGCCCTGGCTTTGTTCCAAGAGTCCCTGATGCACTCAGGGCCCTGATACCCATCCTAAGGACCCTTTGCTCTCTCTGGATGTCTCCCTTCTGGGAGTTATAGGGGTGAAACCAGGGGAAGCCTGTTTAGCCGACCCGCCTTCTGTTCTAACCCTCGGAGTAAACAGGAACATTAAATCACTACTTGGGGGTCAGGAAACTGGAAATAATCAAAACATAGTGTCCTGTCCTCTGCCTGGGCACTGGGCCGCCTGTCACCGACCCAGCTCTGCCGCCTGGGGCTTTCCCAGCTCCGCCTCCGTCCGGGTGCTGACCCTGCTGTGCCTGGGTGTCCACAGTGGCCACGACTTGGGCTACAGTGAGCGAGGCAGAAGCCACCCTAGCCTGAACTTGGGTACCACGTAGCAGTGGATTGCACCCAAGGCTGACTTTGCACTACTTAACCCCCAAGCCACAACCTTCCCCATCAGCTTCAAGACCTCTGGGGGTAGGGGTAAGAACGGGAGGACCCTGAAGGTGCCTGGGGTCTGGAACTCACTCATTTGCCTTCTCTCTTCTGCTTCTGGGGCTGGCTCCATGCAAGGAGCTCATTTCACCCACCTTGTCTTCACCACCACCTGTGGCCAGGGAGATGGGCTGGGGCCAGGGGCAGGGCAGGGCTATCCCTGAGGTGGGCTGGGCAGGGGGCAGGGCAGGGCTATCCCCGAGGTGGGCTGAGCTAAGGGGCAGGGCAGGGCTATCCCCTGATTTGGATGTGGCTGGGTGTCCCATTGTGGGACACTTTGGGTCATAAACACCCTCTGACTGATCTCCTTTTTGATATATACCGTAAAAGCTTGCAAGTCTCCAAGTAGTCTCTGACGGCTGCTCCTCACAGGGGGAACTGAGGCTTTCTAAGGTCTGTGAAGCTTGCTCTAAAGTCCAGAGTTCAGCTTGGTCTTAAAGGGTTGGGTCTGCTCCAGCAAAGTGGCCAGGGAAGAAAGACTTGAGGGTACACCTGGGCCATCAGACCCTTCTCTGGGTCCCTCCTTCCCTCTCCCTCCCTTCCTCCTTCCCTCTTTCTCTCTCCCCCTTCTCTCTCACACTTCCTCTCTCCCCTCCCTCTATCCTTCCCCCTCTCTTTCTTTCTACACATTTAATTAAAATAAAATCACATCATTCTCCTCCTTTCCTTTTCTTTCCTCCAGCCTCTCCCAGGCACCATCCCTCCAAACCCTTCCATAACCCCCACTTTCAAATTATTAGCCTCTTTTTCTTTTATTGTTATTGTTACACACACACACACACACACACACACACACACACACACACCAGGGTCTCTTTCTAAAGAACCTTCTAGTTTCGGAATCTAAGAGGCATTGAAGAAGGTAAAGGCAGGGGACTATGCCAACACGCATGCTACACAGCCTCAGCCCCATGGGTGAAGGGTCCAAGTGCTCTGCTGCCTAATGAACCATTCCTGCTGAAATAGTAGAGAATGACCCCCTTCCTCTTATGAATGGCTCTGATCTAATGGCCACTGGGAATAGGTGGTCTAGTCCCCAGCTCCCTTGCCCCTCTGGTGGATATTTACACACGGCGGGTGCTCTTCCTCCTGCCTCTGTGCAGCATGTGACACACACTCTTCTTGGCTCCTTTCTGCTATCTTCTATACTTCCCTTGCCATCTTCATTGCACCAGAACCACCTGCCATCTCTTCCCTGTGTATGGTCAACTTTAGGGAAGCCCACCCTGAGATTGGAAGTTATTGGCAATTGGGAGGTGAGGCTGGACAGATACACAGGGGCCTGAAGGAGGAGGACCGGGGGACAGAGGTGAGTCTGGATTCTTCCTTGAGAAGTAAGACACTTCTGTAAGGGTCAGCTTTGGAAATATCATCCTGCTTCCTCAATGCCTGGTACAGGCAGGTTGGTACAGGGGGTGAGAAATGAGATTATCCAGTACATGGTAAGGGGTGTGGGCGGGGGCAGGACACATTGAGGGATACCTGGGCATCAGAGGAAGCCTGGCACAGAGGAAGCTGATCATATGGGAGGAAGGAGGAGCCATGGCTTTGGCAAGAATAGCAGGGCAGTCGAATGCTATCCACACTCATGTGAGACTGCTCTCCAGGAGACTCTCTTGTATAGGATGGGTAACACGGGCCAATTCTCACCAGTAAGATGTATAAGGGCCTTAACTCATGGGCTTCTGGGAAAGACTTTGGTCCTTCTGATAAGAGGGACTATGTGAGGAATGTCTTTCTTCATGCTTCCAGACTTTGAACATTTTTTTGGGGGGGTTTGATATTTGGAGCTGATGTATCCATATTGCACCCATGGGGACAAAGTCAATGGAAGTCATGTGGGTGGGGACAGGGGAGGCTGTCCCAGGGTTGAAGAACCAATGGCAGTAGCTGATGAATGTATCATTCAGGATTCTCTAAATGAACAGAACTTACAGAATGAATGACCCCCCCCCCCCACACACACATGGATTTATTAGAATGTCTTATAGGCATTAGCCTCTAATGCCAATGAAGGAATGAACTTGCTAGCAAGAGCAAGTACAAGAAAAGAAAGAGCTAACTTCCTTCTTTCATGTCCTTTACATGCCAGTAGAAGGCGTGGCCCAGATTAAAGATGGATCTTCCTACTTCAAAAGATCCAGATTAGAAGTGGGTCTTCCCACTCCAAATGATTTAACCAAGAGAAAAAAAATCCCTTACAGATGTGCCCAGCCATTTCGGTTTTAGTTAATTTCAGATGTAGTCCATAAGCAAGAATAGCCATCACATTTACCCAAAGACTTCTTGTTAGTCCATGAAAAAACAAAAAACAAAAAGCAAAACAAAACAAAAAACTCATTGTATGTCTGAAGTCACTCATCATTTACTGGACCTTCTGCAGCCAAAGACATTCCTGAATGATAAAGAAGATTTGGTAACAGGAGTGGGGTTGGAAATACTATGTTGGTACCCACTAGCAGAGTCTGCTGGAGCAGGAGGTAAGAAGAAAGTATGAGAGGTGCTAACTTTGGGACCTCTGAGGGTAATCCATGCAGTGTGGCCATGTGGCAGCTGAACTTGCTCCAGTAGAGCCCAGCTGAGTGGCTGCTGGAGACATAAAGCCACAGGGAGGAGCTTGAAGAGGGTGAGGAGAGCAAGGAGGCCAATTGGTTCAGAAGCACCAGAAGGTGTGTGGGTAGCAGAATGTGGCCATGGCGATGAGGGAGGAGCAATGGAGATCACAAAGAGACTGTCTCCACTCCTGGAGCCGTCACCAAGTGCCGGGGTCTGCACCGGTACCCACTGTCCTATTTGTTCAGCCTTCCTGACATCACAAGCTGGGTACTGCAGTTATGCCAACGCTACAGATCAAAGCTCTGAGGCTCTGAGGCTGGGCATGAGGAGATGGTCTTGAGACCCTTTTACCCCACAAAGACATGTTGGTAGAGGTGCTGCCTGAACGAACAGTCGTGGAGTAGGTGGGTTGTGGGCAGGCCAGAGGCTAGAAGTGAGGCCTTTCAGCATAGACATGACAGAAGGGAAGGGCAGGCTTGGTGTCTTCAGGGTCTAGGAAGAGGTGGTGGGAAGTCAGAGGATGGATGCTGGGCTTCAGATGTTCATTGATGCGGAAGCTTTGGCATTTGGTAAAGCTGGGGAGGCACGGTGACCAGGGCCAGCTTCCCCCATAGAACAGGGCCTGAGGACCCAGGAGGAGCTGAATGGAAGTCTCTGGAGGCGAAGGCGAGACCACAGTTGGAGCCTTGGCCTGTGGCCACTGTGAACCAACTTGTCCTTATTCTCGTTGAGTAATTGCGGTTAGGCCCTTTGGTCTGGGCCATTTCAGGACAGTGGGATTGCTGGCAGCCCAGACAGGGAGAGCCATGACTCCCCAACCTCAGCCCAGGCTCAGGAACCTGATGTGTGTGTGTGTGTGGGGGTTGGGGGGGAGGCAGGTCTATGGGCAGCAAGGCTCAGTCCAGGGAGACAGGCTACTTGCCGTTGGGCAGGATGGGTGGGGTAGGAGCGAGTGGGCAGAACCTTCCCTGGGGCGGACTGACCCAGATCCCTGGCCAGTGTCGGGATCACCATGTCTTCTGCTCCTGGCAAGGGGATGGAGGGATCAGAAAGGACTCCATCAGCCTCCGTGTGCTTGTATGGAGGATGGTGGAGCCTAGTCTGAAGTCTAGGGCGATAGGAGGGTGAGGTTGGCCCAGGAAGGGAGCGGGAGCTCCAGCAGATCAGACAGATCCTGTTCCAGCCCCACCCATCTCGGGGATGTGAGATCTCAGGCAGGTCCTCATCACCTCTCTGTCATCTGTAAAATGGGCTACATGGACCCCAGCTGCTCCTGGTGAGGGCAGGGAGAATCAAAGATGATGTAGGGCTGGGGTATAGCTCAGTGGTAGAGCATTCGCCTAGCACGTACAAGACCCTGAGTTCTGTCCCCAGACTGAGAGAGAGAGAGAGAGAGAGAGAGAGAGAGAGAGAGAGATATTTATATGGAGATCCAAGCCCGTGGATTTCATAAACAATTAAAAATTTCAAAAATCAAGCTTAGTTCCTGTCTTAGGGTGCCAACTTTCTATTTTGCCAAGAAAGAACATTGAAAACAGAAAACAAAATGCCAGCCATCATCTACCGCTAACATCACTCCGCAGATCGCTACTTGCGTGGGGCAGAAGTTAGGTACCGCAGAGTGTGAGAGGCAGGCGGCCCTGCGCTCGCTGATGGATGCTGAGCCCAGCCTATTCTCCCCCTGTCTCTGCGCTCAGCCAGTCAGGATCTTGAGTTGCTACTGATACCACGGTGGGTGCCCATTCCCCTACTGCGGATCGTAGCCTCTGCCCTGCAGGCTGACCCCTGGTGAAGTGGAGAGGTGAGAGGCCATCCCGGGGAGCTCTTGGGATGGAATATGGAACCCTAGTGCTTGAAGCTTGTTCAAGTTTGATGGTCTCTCCATGTGTCCTTTTAGTCCATATTGCCCCGGGTGACATCAAAAGCCCCCCTTTGTTCATGATCCAGGGCTGAATCCAAACCCCCAAGCTTCCCTGGATGAGGAGCTTACCACCTTCTGGTTGGAAGGGGCTCTTCTTCCCTGTGGTCGTCCACATGGGCCACCCTGCTTCACCCTGTGCTTATGTTACCCACTTCTCTCAACAAAGGTAAAGCTGGTTGGAAGGTTCTGGGCATGTTAGTAAGGAGGTTGTCTTTGGGAAGGACCGACCAACAGGCCGTACAAAATGGGACATAAAGGACAATAGGTGGCGGTAGGCACGGAGTAGAGCTTTCTGGGTGGGGGGGGTTGCAGGGTGCAACGACAGTTTGTGGTGGTCCCCCCACCCAGATGAACCAGCTCAGGACCCCAGAACAGGATGCAAGGAATGACACGTGGCAGTAGTTTCCCCATCTTCAGGGAAAAGAGAACAGGAGCAGAGTACCCTTGCCCTTCTCCCCATTAGACTTTGAACTTTAGAGGTCCTTAAACCCCTACACATCTTGTCTTCTGCATCTTGTAACAGATGGGATACTGGGTAAAAGGGGCTTCTGAGAAGAACATGTCCCTTTTCTGAAAGTATCCACCTGAAAGAGGCACAAAGAGAATACCAGGGAGGAGAGGAATACAGCCTGGTGCCTGGTGCCTGCTCCACTCTGGCTGCTGCTTTTCTGAGGTATCTGTTCTTGCTTCATCAGTTGATTTAGTTAAGCTCCTGACTGCTTGATCTATTCCTGTGTCCTCTCTAAGTTGCTCTCTTTCATGAAAGTAAGAACTGAAATCTTGGATGTGATGGAGAGAGGAGAGAGAAAGAGCTAGGAAAGAGCACCCTAACAACAGCCAAAGGGATCTGTTCTAACAGGAAGCAGGACTCTGCTGTACCAGGGACCCCTGACTTTCTAGGGGTGGGAAGAAAAGACTCTGCTCTGGCAGAGTGGGACCCCTGATACCACCTGTGCTGGGGATGTCCCCAGCTGGATGACAGAACTCAGGGTCTCCAGCCCTCTATTAGTAGAAGCATAGCTATGGAGACAGATGGACTAGGATGCCCCTGGATTCCCATTAAGGCCATGGGCTCTGGACTTTCTGTGCTGGAGGAAGGATTCCAGTGTCCAGCTGGGCTGAGAGGATAAACCAGCAAGGGTCCAGGGCTGGGGCTCCACATCGCTGGAGCCATATACTGGTGAAGTGTTATGAGTCTCACAGTGCCCCAAACCCCAAGCTAGGTATCCTCAGGCAGGCGTCTCTGAATGTCAGTACCGTATGCAGAGGAAAGCCCAGATTGGTCATATCCGGCAGCTCCAGAGATAGCCTTGTCACCATCCAATTGGCTGAGGCCCAGTCCCTCTCTCCCAGCTCCGGGACTCTAGATGACCCTTCTACTCCGATCCTGGGGTGGGCAAGTGTTGTGTGGACCTGCCACCATGGAGAGAGGCGTGAGTGCTGAGAGGAGGAAGCTGGGTTCCCTAGGGAGCAGGCCTGGAGAGCAAGCTTCTTTGGAAGCCCTCATTAGTGGTGGGCTATTTATGCGGCCTGCTCCTTAGAGTTGGCTGGGGGTTGGGGAGGCTGCTGGCTGACTACTGCTTTGTGGGGTATCCACACCTCAGTGAGTCAGGAGAAAGCCCAGCTGTGTTGGGGTGTGAGGGGGGCAGGACTGAAGCGTGGAGTATAGGGCTTACCAGTGAGGCTGGCACTAGTTACTCAGAAGCTGGGTAGCATTTCTGGGTCTTGGAAGGCAGCAGGACTTCTGTAGAATGGTGGATAGGACCCAGGACCTTGATTCTTAGGGTCCTGGCCAAGATCCCCACCAATTTACATAGCCTCCCCAACAATGTGCCTTTTATAAGCTGAGAGAGAGCCTGGAATCTTTCTATAGCTTCTGATGGGTCAGATTCTGAGATTGTCTTAGAAGGCCTCCAGAGACTCTGCTACTAAGGAATCCTGTCCTCAGATGGGAAACTGAGGCCTTCTAGAATAGGTATTATTCTCAATGCTGATGATTCAGACAAAGGTCTGCCATATCCCCCCTCTTGCTTGGTGGAAAGATCCTCAGGCCACTACAGGATTCCTTATGGGCAAGCTTGGTCCTGCAGGTACCTGTGTGGAGCTCCGTGATTGGGTAAGGAGATCTCTGTAGCATCCCCGAGGCAGCACAAGTTTGCAGGTGTCAAAGTGCAAGTGTGAAGGAAGGTGGGAGAACCTGCCTTGCTTAATCCCATCACAGGCCCTGGAACATCTGCTTAACCTCACGGCCTGCCATGGGTTCTGTAGGTGGGGCCCAGGGCTGCAGACTCCTGATCCTCTTCTGCCTCCTCCAGACAGGCGGTCTGAAACTCTTACTGCCAGTTCCCTTAATGGGTACCTTGGGAGTGTGGGAGGGGGAAGAAGGCTCCCCGATGCCACAGTTGGGATGGCCACCAGTGGTGGTACCTGGATCTGCCGTGCAAGGGGAGTCTACACATCTGTCTGAATCCTTGTCTCGTGATACATTCTGATGTACATTAGACTGGCACTGAGATGGCCAGTGTGGTGGTTTAAATGAGAATGGACCCCACAGGCTCATAGATTTGAATCTATGGTCATCAGAAAATATCGTTATCTGAGCTGATTAGGAAGTGTGGCCTTGTGGGAGGAAGTGTGCCACTGGGGGTGGGGTTTGAGGTTTCCAAAAGCCCGTTCCAAGCCCAGAGTCTCTCTCTCTCTCCAGCTGCCTGCAGATCCAGACATAGAACTCTCAGCTGCTTGTCCAGCGTCGTGCTTGCCTGCCTGCTGCCATGCTTCCACCCGGGATGACATGGACTAAACCTCTGAAACTGTAAGCCAGCCCCAATGAGATATTTTCCTTTTTGAAAGTTGCTGTGGTCATGGTGTCTCTGCACAGCAACAGAACATCAACTAAGACAGTCAATGATGAAACTGGCTGCTGGGCAGCAATCAGGACATTCTCAGATATACGCGCATACCAAAGTGTCTGCTTTCCTGTGGGTGTGGATTCGTAGCTGGGGGCCTTCCCACTTTATGCCCTTGTTCCACATCTCTCAGTCTCTCTGGCTCCCTCAAATTTCAGCCAGTGATATGCTGGCCGAGCCATCCCTACTGCCCATGAATCCACCTGTACTCTAATTTCAGGTCTTCTCTTTTCACAAGTAATGTGGAACTCATCCCACCGTGTCCAAATACCTTGCCCATTTGGAGGATTCTCCCCATTTAGTACCTGCTGGCTGAGATTCCCCCACCCCTGAGCTAAGCTCAGACCTTCCCCACCCCCAGCTGAATATAAGGATGCCTTGTGGCTCTTATGAGAGTAGAGGGAGGAGTTCCGATGGTGATTTTGATACTATGCCCACCGGCCCATGCCCAGCCTATGTCTTCCCTTTCCATCTCAACTCTCCATTATCTGCCCTAACAAGGCTGGCATCTCCACTTGGTGGTGGGGGTATTACTGGCTCTAGCTTTGCAGGAGCCGCTTTGCTCCTGTGCCTGTACAGTAGCGCCCAGCCTTGACATTTTCCACCTGGCTAGTGCTCTCCAGTGCCTCCAGGGTTCAGTCCTGGGCTGATCATGCTTTTGCGGTCTTCAAGGTCTGGCCTCTTCTTCTTCTATCTCTGACCTGGCAAACTTAACAGTGTGGTTTATCTTTGGGCATCCAGCTAGTGGCCAAGAGAGGAGTAGGATACTCTCTGAAGGGTGCCTACTGTCCTGGGGGTGAGGATGTTTGGTACAGGACTTAAAGTGAAGGCAGGCATTTGCCTTTCCCAAGGACAAGTAACAAGTGGATGCTTGTGTGGGCCCTGAGAGTTTAGGGGAACCTGGAGATTTAGGATTAGGGCTGCATCAACTGAGAAGTCAGTTTGTACTGGTGTGTTAGTCAAGGGTTCTCTAGAGGAGCAGAACCACAAGTTACACACACACACACACACACACACACACGATATACTAGCTTGACTTGACTTACACTAGTGGAGATTGCATACTCCAACAACGGCTGGTTGCACACTACAGAGAACCAAGTAGCTGCACCACAGTACAACAAGAAGCTGGCAGCCTCAGAATGAGAGAGAACAATGATTCAGACCCAGGTTCAAGGCCTGGGTCTCCCCTGGGGAGCCACTGATGTGAATCCATACAGCAATAGAGGCACTTGCTGAAGAAGAATGGAGTTTGTGCTGCTGGCTGGCATTCTCTTCTTCCACTTTCATTTCACCTGAGTCCTCAGCCTATTGGGCAGCACTACCCACATTCCGGGTAAGCCTTTCCCCTCAGTTCCTGCCCCACATTTCAGTCCTCTCTGCACATGTCTTTACAGACACACCCAGAAGTGTAATTTACTAATCCCTTAGGCATCTCAAAGGTATCTCTATGACATAGAGTCTGGGTAGCCCTGGCTGTCCTGGAACTCACTCTGTAGACCAGGCTGGCCTTGAACTCACAGAGATCTGCCTATTTCTTCCTCCTGAGTGCTGGGATTAAAGGTATGCGCCACCACCAACCAGCTTCGAGTTGACAATAAAGTTTAACGATCACAGCCAGGCTCTCAGAAATCCCAACCACGGTCTTAACAGCATACAGCAGACCTATCTGATCAGGAGCTTTGACATTACAGCCCATGAATGTGCAGTGTCCTTTGGTCCCGTAGTCAGTCTAGAGTCTCAGAACTCCAGCCGCCCTCTGCTCACTGGCTCACCCCACAGAGCTCTACCTGACTGCTGCTCTTTGCCTTTGTCGTGCCTGCTGCACCTGCACCCCCATCCCCTCCTACTGGAATACAGGTTGCACACCTCAGGGAATGGTACAGACTAGGTTCCCCCTACTATGCCCATCCCCACATGGGAGTCTTCTGAACCAGCTGTGGCTATTTAATCAGACCTTACCTGGCACCTTCTGTTCAAGTTCATGTTTCCCAGGAACGGCTCCAGGGTGGAACGGCATTGAAGAAATGTCCTTGATCAATAGCCATGGGAGAAGGAGAGGGAGCTGGTGGGAGAGAGGCAGGTTGGGATACTATCTCCATAGGAACCTCAGATAAGGCCAATCGTGGTCCTCTGGTTGAGGTAGCTGTGCAGGGTGTCCTGGGTGAGGGCAAAGGCCTCGTCTAGGCATATTGTCTGTGGGCTACTAAAAGGAGGACCTGCCCTTAGGGAGGGAGCCCCGGTCAGCTGAGGTTCTGTTCATAAAGGCAGATAGTATCCAACTATCCTCTGTAGCCAGTTGAAGAGTCAGTGAGTCAGGCCCTATCTAGACAGGGAAGCCAAGTGGCCTACCACAGGGCCATTGGAGAACTGGGAATCTGGAAGGGACACCCCCAGTTCCCCATGGGTGGCCTCTGTTGGTGCCGCGCTGTGCTCTGCAGCCACTAGCGTGAGCTTTCTAAGACATGGCACTGTGTCATCACCTATTAGGAGGCTTCTACGGCTCCACACTGGTTTTCAAAGCCCACGCTGCTTATGGCACAGACGCCTCATGCCAGGCTGGCCAGCACCTCCCTGCCTCCATTGCCAGATCATCCCTCCTCAGGGTCCTACCTGCCCGGCCTTGCATCTGCACACGGTGCTTGTGGGGTGCTGACAAGCGGATTGACTGTGGACTCTGAAACTCTTCCCCTCCCTCAAATGTTGAGGAAGTTTATTTTTTAGTTACGTTTGAAATTGTTTTATGCACTGTTGGGTGAGGGGCTGTCCTAGGTCTTGGTGTTTTGTATTGTCTGCAGGTGTTGGATTCTGTGGGGGATGCTTGGTTGCTAATGATCTGTATGCGGTATCAGTAGAACACCTGAGGAGTTCTGAATCAATAAAACACATGAACTTAGACTCTCAGGATTCCACCCTGAGTATGGCATTGGCCATGACCGTGGTTGCCTCTGCTGAGGTCCTCCTTGTCCTTCTTGGTGATTCACCCCAATAGCCTAACTACTACACCCAAATATTATGGTTAGGTTCATATTGGTTTATAAGGACTTCCTACTCACCCAAAGGAGCCAATCCTCCAGGAAGTCTCACCTGATTGTTCCTGCTCCTCAGGTCCCCACAGCATGGCACGTAGCCAGCCAGGACCACCATTTACTCTGGAGACTCCTTGAGGAAGGCCAGGATGTGTGCTAGATGCTTATCTGGGGCCCCAGTCTCTAACCCGCGTCTTGGGGCCATAAACCCTCAGTCCGCACCGGAACGAGAAGGACGCGGAGAAGGCTCACTTACACTCTAAGAAGACATTTTCCCAAGCAGCTGGCAAGGCCCCCACTCGTTCCGGTGGATTTTCCAATCTGCTCCGGAAAGGCCCAGTTCTTAGCGTGTGGGATCATTTGGGGACATGGTCTTAGCCACGATCAGAAGTACTTCCTCCTACTTGTCTTTTTCCCTGATCATATAAAGTGGAGCTGGGAGGGGAGGGGTCTCCAAAGCCCTCCGGCCCTTGGAAACCTTTGGACATGTCCAGGACTGCCAGAGTGAGCAGCATCCTGTCTGGTTGTGGTGACAGTAATAGCGGGAGTAGCCTGGGTCTCAGGGTGGCTCGCTGGCCTTTCCATCCTGTGTTTCTGGACTGAAGTGTCTGTGGGAAGCTTGCTTCTGGCTGCCTGAGCCGAGGAGTGGAGCCACAGGTAAGAGATGCCAGGGGCCTGTGGGACAGGGTGGGCTGAGGACTGGGCCTTGTGAGGGACATCTCTGGGGATTTCCTCAAACAGAATGGAAACTATTTGTACATGGGGTCTGTCCCAGGCTGGGCCGGGCTGGGAAGCAAGCTTGCATCTTCTCGGAGTTGTTTTGTTCGTGGTAATTGGTGAGAAGCTTGCTTCTCAAATTCTGCCCAGAACCCCAAAGTGGAAGCGGGCGGAGGGCCAGCGTGAGTGGAGAATGTTCTTTTACAACACATTTTTATAGAAGCATGTTTGGGATTGCTCTTTGGACCCAGCTAGTTTGGAATTTGATGCAATTGAGCAGGGCTGGGCAGGGGCTCACCTTTGCCCTGGGGGCCTAGGAAGAAAGGAACAGGGCCATCCCCAACCTTGGAAAGGGGTAGGTGGGGCTTCCTGAGAGGACTGGTATGCTAATCATAGGCACACCGTACCTGGGTGCAGCCAGCCCTCTGGTTGTCCTCGGGTTGGCATTGGTCCAGCCAGTGCTGAAAGTAGAACAGGGTGGGTAGGGGGGACTGGGGGAGGTTCTTGCCTGGCTCCTCAGTCAGTCAGACTGCAGTCAGTGCAGTTTCTGCCAAAGGCACAGCCAGGGTAACACAGAACATGCTTTCTGGGCTCTGCCCTGTGACCCTGAACTAAGTTATTTCTTTCTGGACCCAGTCAACCACAACCCAGCCAGACTGCTCGTTTTCCAGGGAACAAGCTGGCAACTGCTGAGAGCAGAGAGAAGCAAGGTCCTTAGGGTGCCTCTTTGTATGTAGCAAAGTCCCTGGGAAAATGTTTTCATGAACTTGCAGCAAGACAGGCCACAGACCGCCTCTTGGCGAAGGGTGGCTTTGAGCCCTTGGAAGTGCTAGGCCTGGGTTTCTGTACTTAGTAATCAGGGAGAAGACCCAGCTACTCTCTAAAGCATATCTTTCTTCAAAATTTTCTCATGTGCCTCAGTTTCCCCACTCCCCCAACAAGGGGAGACAGATTTCTAAGGAAGCCTAATGTTAGATTTTTGAGGCAGCTTAAAGAGACAGGAGGCAGAAAAGAGACTGGAGACTGCTCTCAATAGACTGGACTGTTTATTTCCAACGGCAAGGGACAGACGCAACAGGAAAGGGGTGTCTGCTAAAAGAGAAGGGGAGACTTGGGGTTTATAGGAGGGTTGGGGAATGGGAAGTTGAATGCAACTTCTGGACTACATGCAAGCCTGTAGCTTCTCCCTCCTGGAGTTGTTTGTCCAGACAAGGCCATTTTACCTTTAGAAACTGCCTTGCCCCAGCTGTTGGGATGTGGGTCATAGTAGGCAGCTGAGTCTGGCAACAGCAGTGAGGGGAAAGGGGGCTGGAGTTTCCACACAAGGCTTTGTCAGGGTCCAGAAGAGTTTGTTCAAGGTTTGTTTCGACAGAGACCGTGTAGAAAGCAGCTTCAGAAGAGGCTGGGGGTTTTCTTTGCAGATCTTCATAGTTCGGACAGAACCCAATTTAAAAACAGTTAGAGAGGACCAAACTTAGAAATGGGGAAATGTGGGCAGGAAGATGAGCGTCTAGTTCTTGTACAGTGAACAGGGGCGGTAGTGGCGGCCTCAGGCTACACAGCTTCTCACTTGGAGACAGAGCAGGGAGCAGCTCTTGTCCTCAGCCTGCAGGCAAACTGGAATCCACGGGCTGTCATGTGGTGTGGTACCCGGCAGCCTCTGCCTGTTTACCCGCCGTGTGTGCAGCCCCGGGAGGCAGAGCCTGTCTGCACTTCTGAGGCTCTTTCCCTGGTAGATCCCCGAAGCCAGTCATGCCAGGGTGTGGAGCTGGGTACACACTTTGCTCTGCCCATGCTCATGTTTGGCATGGAGGCTCTGAAGTTCGCGGTTTGTAATCTATCCCAGAGTCTAGCTTGAACATTTCACAGCCCTGGCTAGAGAGGGTGGGTTAGGGACAGGCGTTCAGGCCTGTTGTTCGTGTGTGTGTGTGTATGTGTGTGTGTGTGTGTGTGTGTGTGTCCATCCATCCCATAGGGGTCATCTTCATCAATGGTGATGATGATGAATACTATAAAAGCTCACGAGGCTGACTGAGTGCCAGTCTGCTAAGGGCCCTGTACATCTTTTTTGACCTCACGTGGCCCTGACATTTCTGCTTGAGGCAGACAGACAGACAAGCTTATCTGTGCTTTAAGGAGATGGAGTTTGGATCCTGTAGAGGTTGCGTCACGTGCTAGAGATCATCCAGCTGGGGCTAGCAGAGGCTGGAGGCTGCCCTGGGTCACCTGACTCCAGACACGTGTGTCTTCCTCCTCTTTCCCAAGTTCCCAAGGCCAGGGGGACCCTGTGGGTCCCAAGGCAATTTCAGATGTGCGTGGCCAGGGCTTTTACATAATGGCACATTTACTTTCATGTGTATTAGGAAAAAAATAGCCCATCAAATTTGGATATTACTGAGAATATTATCTAGCAGAAGGCAGGTTTAAAACTTGAGACTATTTTGGATTGACTCTAAGGAAAATATTAAGTAGAAAGTGGTGGAAGTTGGAGGATGGCAATGATGAAAGTCTTGAAATGCAATGCAGCCCTGCACAGAGCCACCTCTGCCAGGCACCCTTTGACTCCCTCATCTACCCGCACCTCTGTTTCTTATACCTCAGAGCCCCTTGCTGACATCAGCCTCCCGAAGGCTCTCCCATGCCCTGTATGGTCATGGGTTGATCTCATTCTCTGTGTTGCATCCTCTGTGGCCTGATGTCAGCTCCCTCTACCCATCTTGATTGATCTGATGGTTGTATTGGCCCAGCTAGCCCATTCTCTCTTGGGATTTTTGGATTTGCAATCCCTGTAACCCTCTTTCCTACGGGGGAAGCCTCTTCTCCCGGGGCTTCCTGGAAGGCCTCTTCCCTTCTACCAACCTTAAAATTCTGCTCTCCTTATGCTCATCTCAGGTTTTAACTTGGTCACACCGTTCTCTCTCCCGGCCAATCCCACTGCTGTTTTTGGTATCCGCTACTCACCGCCAGCGGCCAATCCCTTCACCTGTACTTTCAGACCATCTTCTAATGTCCAAACATGCATACGTGATTGCCCAGTGGATGCCTCCTCTTGGTCACCCTACAGGAAGCTCACAGTGTCCTAGTCTGGGCTGGTTTGTCCTCACTCCCAGCTGACTCTCTTACAAGCGTCCTCTGCCACTTTCAGTGGTGCCGCTTGGCTTTACTCAGCTCCAGTGTCTTCCCTGAGCCCTCTCCGAAGGGCGCGGCCCCCTGCCCACCTCTCTCTCCACCCCTGCTCTAGTTCAAGGCCATTGATTCTTCCTTTGCTGGGACTCAGAATCCAGCAAGGACTCTGAGTCACAGCCAGGATAGAACCCTGCCTTCGTAAAGCCCTTCTTCACCAGTCTCTGTTTCTCCTTGGATGGGATCCTGCAAGGCTTCCTGCTGGGATCCTCTTGCTGAGCTCTGGGAGGGGTTGTGGCAAGTCTTGCTGCCCAATGCTCACGGTAGGTTAAGTGCTAATTTCCCTCAGATGCCACAGTGGTGTGGACAGGGGCCAGGTTCTCCCGGGGCAGCTTCGCAGTGCCAGCCCAGCCCCTGTGCCTCTCGTGGCCCTGCTCATCCCGAAGTCACTCCCACATGCCATCCAAGATGAGCCTTCCATATCTTGCTCCGGGAAGGTAAGAATGGAGGCAGAGAACATTGCTCAGATCCAGTGATCAAATGTGTCACGTGACCAACCTGGTTGCTTAGGAGGCTGAAGATATTGTTTTTGGTTGGGATATGACATGCCTAGCCAATCTTCCTTCCTCCTTTAAAAGTTGTATTTCAATCTTACTTGTGTATATGTGGCCTGTGTACCTGTGTGGGTGTATGCATCCATATGTGTACTTTTAGAGGTCAGTTGTCTGTTGATCTCTGCATATTGCCTTGAGACAATGTCTCTTTTTGAACCCAGAGCTCTCCATTCCAGCTAGGCTGACTGGCCTGCTAGTTCCTGAGTCCTTCTGCCTCTGACCCCCTTCCCAATGCAGAGGTTATAGGTACATGCAACCATGCTCAGCTTTTTAATGTGGATATTGGAGATTCGGACTTAGATCCTCATGTTTTCAGAGCAAGTGCTCTTCCCCACTGACATGTCTTCCAAGTCCCCAGCCACCCTTGAATTTGCTGCAGAGGATACAGAGCCATCATAGAAGCCAACAGGATTCCCTCCCAGGAAAGGATGGCAGCCTCTGACCAGGGGGACTTCCCTGATGGAAGTCTCATCTGCAGAGCAGAGACATGTCCCTGGGGGTAGCTAGGAGGACCGAATGTGATGGTGAACAGAGAGAGGACCGAGTGCAATCAGGTGCGACTGCATGCGGCTCTTGTGCGCGCTCCCGCTTCCCTCACCTTGGACTTGGCACGTGGGACCTGTGAGTTCTGGGCAGGGTTTTAAAGCAGTAACGTAGTAGGGCCGAGCCAAGGCAGCCTTGTGGCGTCCTGCTTGCTGTCTTTTCCGTACTGAGGCTTTGGCACACGAGGACTTCGGGAGCCTCGGGAGACGAGGCTGGCAGGGGTAGGCGCATTTGGTGCGTGGCAAACCGAACCTGTCAATTCCAGAAGCCTTTGGCACATTGTTGAAGCGACTAGATGACTTTGAGAAGTGTCTGCATGTTTTTTCCCCAAGTGCAGTTATTTTTGCTGCTGTGAAATGTTCTGAAATCTGACAGTTTTGTTTTGAGTCTCAGCCCGATGTGAAGACGGAAAGGAACACTGCCTCCCAGTTCTGCGGCACCCGCTTCCCGGGGTCTCCTGAGGACACCCAGATCCTGGCAGAGGTGACCAAGAGAGGCTCAGGGACTGAAGTTCTGGGGTGAGGGGAGTACACAATGAGGTCAGGCTCTGCAGCCTCTGTGTCCTCTTAAAGGATGACTAGGGGCTGGCTTGGTCAGTGTACAGGTACCTACAGTGTGTCAATACCTCTTCTACCTGGAGTCACCCAGCACCCTTTGGCCTTCTTCACCAGATGTCCCTCAGTACCTACTGTGTGCCAGGTTCCTTCTACTTTATGTCACTGGGCACCTACTATGTGGTGCAGAGTCACTGGAGGGCCCTCAGTACAGAGAAGGCAAGGTCACGGCGCCATGCTTCTGGATGAGGAGGCTGCCAGAGGAACAAGGCCCTCAGAGGACAGACGGATGGCTCTGGCCCAGTTCCTGCTCGTCAGCGGCCTGTGACGCAGGAAGGGTGCTGTGGTGTGGTGGGCAGTCCTCCTGGGTTCTGACTCCTGTCTTGTCCCATGTCACTGGTCTCTAGAGCTCAGCCAGAGGCCTCTGTTGCCTTCCCCACCAGCCAAGAACCTGCTGCATGGCTGCTGTCCCACCGGCCCTGTCCCCGCAGGTGCCAAGTTGTCACAGTTGCACTCTGGGACCTCCAGGCCCCTCTTGCAGTCTCGGATGTCCTCTCAGGCTTCACGTGTTTCTGGCTAGCCTTCCTGGTTCCCTCCTAGCTGATTGGTCCCTATGGCGGAAGTTTATTATTGGTTATGTTTAAAATGGTTGTTTTGCCCATTATTAAGTGAAGAGCTGCCCAGGCCTTGGATTTTGTACGGTTTGCAGGTGTTGGCTTTTTGTAAAAGATGTCTGATTCCTTGTAATCTGCACGTGGTATCAGTAGAACACCGGAGGAGCTTAGGTACCGATAAAAACCCTTGAGATGAGACGCTCAGGGTTCCACTGTCAAGGATAGCGCTTACTGTGATGGTGGTTCCCTCTGTTGAGATCTGGCAGGGTTTGCACCCATGAATATGCCACTGTGTCATCCTTACTCAGTCACCACAGCAGCGTACTGCTACAAGTGATGCACCAATGTGGGCCACTGACGTCACGGCAGCCACATTCGATGTGGAGACAAGGAAGCACGAGAAGAAACTCCAGACCTCACAGAGTCCAGCGAAGTACTCTCAGGGCAGTTCCCAGAGATTACAGTATTAATGAAGTCTCCTGAAGGAAGAGGGGAGTGAGGAAGGAAACCAACCTCTATGAAGAGAAAATTAGTACATAAGAAAGAAAAAGAAATAAATAAGAGAGAATAGATTCCACAGAGGGGGCCAGAATAAAAGGAAGCTCTATAAGAGAGAGCTATATACAGACAAAGGATACTGAAGAAGTGGAGAAGTCCTGGTAAAGTACGAGAACCTTGGCAGGTCTGCTAAAGCATTTTAGAAAGCAAGGTTCTAACTGCTTTTCCAGAGCACAGGAAATGGAAATGAGAGCATACTGTTCTACAAACTGAGCTTGCTGATGGTGTGTGTGCGTGTGTGTGTGTGTGTGTGTGTGTGTTAGGCCCAAGTGAGTCTTCTGTTTGAAATCTATGAAGAAGGTTGTATTTGTCCCAATAGCAAAGGATGCCAGTACCGTGGGATGACCACCAAGAACAGCAGCAGCAGTGGAGGGGAGCCAGCAAGAATCTGGAGGACGAGCTGTGTGTGCTGCAGAGGGCAGAGCCAGAGAAGTGACCCTAGTCCTTTGAAGGAGCCCAGAAGATCAAGAGTGAATTCCAGATAATTGGACATTGATAATATTTTTCTGCTGTCCAAAGACATTTTGAAAGGTTGATAGATGTTTGGTTTCATTTGGTCCTGTCCTTGTGATTGTTCCTCTTGTAAATAGTTTTACTGGTGTAGTGTTAAATTGTGTTGTAGAGATAAAGCATTTTTTTTTCCCTCGGATTGTCTTATACAGAAAGGGGGAAATATTGCAGAAGTTTATTTTTAGTTATGTTCAAAATGGTTGTTTTGTGCATTGTTGGCTAAAGGGCTGCCTAGGCCTTGGATTTTGTATGGTCTGCAGGTGTTGGCTTTTTGTAAAAGATGTTTGATTGCTCATGATCTATTCGTGATATTGATAGAACACCCTAGGAGCTTAGGCACCAATAAAAACCCCTGAGATGAGCTGCTCAGAGTTCCACTGTCCAGTATGATGCTTGCCATGGCAGGTGGTTCTCTCTGCTGAGGTCTTGCAGGGTTTACATCTACAAAAAAATGCCTCCGTGTCTTTGCTGAACCATTCAGGTATCAACTGCAGTTCCCTATCTTAGGCATCCCTGACAGCAGTATTTTCTGACCTGGGATCCCCCAGTGTTGGGCTTGTGTGCTCCTGAGAGACCACTGAGTGCTAGGTACAGTTCTGAGTGCTTCCCCTGCATGGTCCCATGGGATTACCACAGCTACCTGGTGGTGGGTAGGTGGGCATCAGTGACCGAGAGAGCCGTTTCCACAAAGGAGATACATTTATCCAAAGATGAAAGCTCACCCAGCCTTTCTGGGAAGAACCAGTCACCTGCTTGCCTCCAGGTGATGGCAGAGACCAAGCTCTAGTAACACATCGCATACATGTACAGGCCTGCACCTCTGTTTACAGTCTTCTTTTCTGCATCACTATGGAGACCGATGATGCAGCTTTTCCTTGGAAAGGTAGACATAAGGAGTCACCAACAATCTCACGACAGCCTATTCCTGGTTAAATAGCACAACACAGAAAACAAAACCCCCAGACCATGACAGGCTTCCTTCTCTCCTTCTCCTGCAGACTCTCGGGACCTGTGTGTGGCAGACGCTTGCTGTGTTGGATTCCAGGGCTGGTAACAGTAATGAGGGCCCCAGTGGATCTGTGAGCAGTGTGAGGAAGGCTCACCTCCCCCCCATCCCCCTTTCTGTGTAAGCCATGCAAAGCTGCCTAGACAGCTGCCAGGTCTGGGTGCAGGTTCCTGCCACATTCTGCTACTCTCCCTCTTCCTACCATCTTTTCCAGAAGGCCTCGCCTGTCCTGACCTCAGTGCATCCTGATGAAGAAGATGTAACACAGCATGTCCAATCCAACCCCATTGCTGTAAGGAACTTCAGGAAGTCTAGGTACATTGTCCTAGAGGGTGGTGGCTCTGGAACCTACTGAAAATCAAAAGGGTCCTAGCAAAGAAAGGTAAGTAGGTGTTGGGGACACGTGACAGTCTGTGGCATAGCCTGTCCTGTTGGACAACCGGCATCTAAGCAGACTCTGCCACACTTGGAACATACTTGCCACCTTTCTATGGGGCAGTGGATAGCCGGGGATCTGTGGATGTTTGAAGCCCCCTCATCACAGCCAGAAGTAAGTTCAGAAGTGGGCAGTCTGGGGGCTGGACTTGGCAGGGGTCTGCTGTCCCTCACGGACAAGGAGGCGAGTTCAGCAGGATGATGAACACCTGCCTCAGAAGCAGGAGGAGAGGCTATGCTGTAGCTGCCAGTCCTCCACCCTTGTCTACGGTCCCTGTGCCTGCACAGGCCACTGTGACGTCCACCTTCCCACCCTAAACTGGGCCCTGCAGAGCAGCACAGTTCTGGCTGATGGCAGCCTGGGGTGTCTCGGATCCCTTGGTGGGGAGACAGTTAACCAGTGCCATGCTTTTGAAAGGCACATGTGGGGTTCCCTGTGCCACACAATGCTCTCCATGACACAGGTTATGGAATGTTAGTGGTTTCACCTGGTTCACTAGACAGTGTGCAAGGCCTCACTCAAGGCTCTTGCCTAGGTCTAGCTCTTTACGCTTCATGAATCTTCTCTTTCCTTTCCAGGCCTCAGTTCTCCTCCACCAAATCCTTCTCATGAACTTACTGGCTACCCCCTTCATGCTGGCACGGGGGCTTAGGAGACAACACTTTCTGCAGGTCCTGGCCTGAGCCAGCTGCCCTCACCAATGGAAGATGCTAAAGCAGCAGAGCCAGCCTCTCCCTTCTGCTGAGAGTGTCTTCAGAGCCACCTGCCCCATATCCTGGAAGGAGGCAGTGGCTCTGCCATCCACCTGCTCTCTGAGTGTCTGAAGTCAGTTCTAATGAAGAGCTAACCACCACAGGCCTTCAAAGCCTGCAGAGGTTGTTAACGAAGGGTCCATTTGCACTGAGGACCAATATAGCTTTTCCTTCCACTGTGCCCCTGAGCCATGCAGGTTGAGGGGGCTACAGGGTCTGTCTCAGGGCAGGGGCTCTGCATCTAGAGCAAAACTGTCACTTAGCAGTGGTCGGCGGAACAGGACATGCACATCTTTCTCATGGGGTGTTCTAAACACAGGCGGCTCAAGGGGATTATCCTAGCTTGCTTTCTGGGACTGATAAAACACCAACTAAAAGCAACTTGGGAAGGAAAGGGTTTACTTCATCTTACAGCTTATAGTCCATCATGAAGGGAAATCGGGGCAGGAGCAGAAACAGGAACCTGGAGGCAGGAACTGAAGCAGAAGTCCTGGAGGAATGCTGCTTACTGGCTTTTTCTCTATGGTTCACTAAGCTTGCTTTCCTCTGTGCCCTAAGTGGGCCTCCAGCATCAATCCGTAACTAACAGACTTGCCTCCTCAGCAGTAGGATGCAAGCCTTTTCTCAGTGGATGTTCCCTCTTCCCAGGTGACTTATGTCAAACTGACAAAGAACTAAGCAGCACAGGTTAGCAGGAAGACGCCAAGAGCCCAGGTCCTGGAGGGCCGGTTGTTCTACTGCCCTCCACAAGGAGCTCTGAGCTCAAGATCTAAGATGAGGGCTGCTGCTCTTCCCATCCCATCTGCATTCTGGCGAGAACCAATAGGAAAGGAGGACATGAAGGTTGCAATCCTGTTTTGATTTTGCTTTTAGACCAATGGCCTGGAATATGTATGTATCAGTCTACTTCTCACATATGAAGTCCACCTACTTGAGTGTGTGTGTGTGTGTGTGTGTGTATGGGAATGTATGTGTGAGTATGCTTTGTGCATGTATGTACTCTCTAAGTATGTGCTGCTGTTCTGACACTCAGTGTCTGGCTTTGACCCAGTGCCTCTTGGCCCAGCTCAGATCTGTGTACTCCTCTGCCCAGTGCTTTTGGCTCAGGTATCTGTGGGAAAGCACTAGGTCCGTGGAAAGAAGTGAGGACTTTGTTCTGTGATAGTCACTGCACTACGGAGCCAGGGATGAGTTGCTGTCCCAGTTGTCCCTTTGAAACCAGTTGCCTTGAGGCCCAGGATGGCCATTGTCAGTGCTGTGGCTGAAGGAGGACCAGGCAGATGGTGTGAAAGCACAGACGAGACCCCACTGGAGGCTTGCAGGGCCAGGACCCAGCCCTCATCTTCACGCTCTGTGTTGCTCTAATGTTCCCTCATGATTCCTTTGCCTGCTTCGGGAATCAGTGAGGACAGTGGAAGCGAACAGATGCTGTGAGCTGGAATGAGCCAAGCACTTGTGTATGTGCTATGCTGGTTAAGGGCCCCAAAGGGACTTTGCAGGTGTGGCAAAGCTAATATGGGAGGGATCCCGGATTGTCTTATGGGTCCAGCGTTATAACACTAGGGCAAGAAGGAGATAAAACGGTCACAGCCACAGAGAAGGTGATGAGCCAATGGGTGGCCTCTAGGCGCCATGGGAGGTGAGGAAACCCTAGGGCTTGCAGAGCTACCAGCTGGTTGATGTTCTATTTTTACACGGTGAGGGGAGCCTTGGATACTGACCTTCAAGAGTTGTGAGATCACACGGGCCAGCAGAGATCTGCTGGGGCAGCTACAGAATCAGCAGGCAGATTGCAGGGTGCAAGGGTGTGCTGGTTGATGGGGAGGAAGCTCATTGATGGGTGGCAATGACTTCTTAGACCATCGTGAAGGGAGGGTATGTGCGGTGAGGCTGACTGAGGCTGCGTTGTGTCGGAACGCTGACCTCCAGCTGAGGGTCTAAATAAAACCTGCTGGGAGGACAGTGTGTGAGCACCATAGGCTGTCTCTGGGGTGGGAAATGATGGGTGTCTTGGGGTAATAGGAATATCTGGCTTCGTGGATGCTGAATGTTTGAGGTTGTACTCCGAGCCAAATCTTCCTGGAACCCAGAGCATGCCAGAAAGCATGGCGAGTGCAAATGGGGTGCTGGTCTACAAGCCCAGGGCTTCAAGCAGCACAGGGGTAAACCAGAGGCAAGAGAGAACAATTTTATTGAAACAAACAAACAAAATGGTCTTGGAGACATATGGGGAGGCCTTGTCCAGCTTGCTCTGGTTTTTATTAGGTCAAAAGTGCAAGTCTCTTTGGAAACTTGATTTGGAAATGGTTGGTGGGAATTTGAAAACAGGGCTCAGCCAAGATGCACAGTAAGCAGCAATGCGCGAGGGTGACGGAGGCACACCCGGAACCACATGGCTCCTGTCTTCAGACACCCGCTATCAGGGATGGGGTGGTGGGGGTAGGGACCCAGGAAGGAAGGTGGCAAAGGCTCTTGGCAAGAGGATTTCCCCCCTCCGCAGAGACATCACCCTGGAAATCATGTGCAGGAACACGCATCCAAGTGCCCCAGAGTTGCAGATCCTGCAGGAAGACAGAACAACGCTGAATTTTGCCAGAATGGTATCTGAGTAACCAATGCGGACAGCTGCTCCTCGCGCCTCAGCCAAGGAGAGTCTACTGTTGTCCGTGGAGGAATGGAATCAGAGGAGGGACTTGTTACCGCGGAGATAAGGAGCCTCAAAGTCAGGGCCCCCTCCTTGGAGTCTTTGAACTTTGCTCTGAGCACTTTGCCTTCAATAAATTTTACTCTTGAACCTTGAATATTCAAGCCCCTCCAAATCAGAGGTTCTTTGTTTCCCTTATAAGGAAAAGCTCAGATCCTTTGTGGAAGTCCTAAGAGGTTCCCCTGGAGGTAGCTGCCTGGCTTGTATCTTAGGGGATAATGCACAAGGTAGGAGGAACTGATGTCCCTGGTACCCTGAATGTGATCCTGGGGTCAGCCAACAGGGAGGCCCCTCAGAGGCCTGGAGCAGAGGCACTGGGGACACTGAGGTCTCTGGGTCCTGGCTCTGCTTGGAAGTTAGAGCCATATAAAAGGTCCCCAGATGTTTCGTGAATCAGAATATTTCCTCTGGATTTATTCAAAGTGTGAGGGCCTGGTTTCTCCATCTCCAGCCAAATGCCTGGGGATTAATTAGTTTAATTGGTCCCTGCTTTAGGCTAGATAGTCAGTGTCAAAAGAGAGAAGCAAAAGATACTTTTCTGTGTGGGGAGACAGAAACTGCCTGGTCACAGCTGAGGGTGATAACACCGGGTCCACCGACACGGTCTGGGAAAGGGCTGGACCCTGTCACAGACCTGCACTGCATGCTGGGCTGAGCTGTGGAGTTCTTGGAAAGGATGGTGACATGGAAAAGACCCAGTGTGGGGCTGTGCACTGGTGCTGACTCTCTGATGAAGGTCTAAGGCTGGTCAATCTCTATGTTCAGAGGCTTCTGATCCTGCTGTGAATATCCATTTGCATATTTTAATTTCATGGGTTCACAGGACCTGATGCTACCTTCAAGATGCACCATGATATCCCCAATGGAGGGTGAGTCAGAATACAGAGGGGAAGGCTTGGCCAGCTGGGTGACTGTGGAGTAGTCACTGGGACCATCTCTGGGCTCACCCTTATCTCCAGCGTGCATCCCCTTCCTACAGCCGTATCATAAGGCTGTTATACAAGGAAGTTTCTCCACAGAGAAACTGTGGAGGGAGGGGAGGGACAAGGAATGGACTCGATGCACTTTTTAGAACCAAGGAGGGTTCGGGAGTGTGTGAGGATCCAAGCAAGGCAGCTACTCTAAAAGCCAAATGGAATGCTTTCTGTTTATAGTCTCCTACCCAAGCCCAGGTGGAAAATATTTATCTTTGCTGTTCTACGAATACTGGCCTCCGGCCAGATGAAGCAGTGCCAGGTACAGAGAGACTTTGCTCCACGGAGCGCTGAGGGCAAAGGTGGCAGGAAGGTCCCTGCTGACTGCTCATGTGCCAGACTGCCTTGGAGAGCCTTGGGTTGAGGGTTGGAGCTGTTTACTGTCAGTGGTGGTTTGCTTTTTTATCCCTAAAAACAAAAATGTGGGAAAAAAATCTAAATAAGGTAAAAGTTGCCAGTGAAACATTCTATTTTTCAGGACTGGCGATGGGACCCAGGCGAATACTTCACACTGAGTTCCCTACTGGGCCTAGCAGCAGCAGAGGGCCACGGAGTTGGTTACACCTCCACCATCACCACCAGCTCCAGGATTCTTTCCATCTTTCCAGAGTGGAGGCCACTAAGCCTTTCCCTGGTCCCTGGCCACGTCTGCTCTGTTTTCTGTATCTCACCACTCGACTTTGCTAGGCCCCCTTGCGGAGTGGGAGAGCACACTGTCATCCTGCCACTGATATGTGCGCTTTAGACTAGGTGTTTCTGGGTTCCTGGTGCCTTATTCGAATAATTAGAGGCGCAGGCACAGATTGCACGCTGCTGGGGGACCTGTTCAAAAGCAAACGGGTGGTATTGCTCAGATAAGCTGCACTGAGCAGCAGGCTCCTAAAGCTAGAGTACTTAAAGTTATTGTTTGGGGCTTCTTTTTATGGGGTGCAGGAGGAGGAAGAGCTGGTTATTAAGGAGCGTGATATAGGTGGCCCTGGCTTGATCAACAGGCTTGGATTACACAAGCCTTCGATATTTCCCATGATGCATCTTATTCAATCATGGGCATGCCCAATTCTGCGTAAGATGTGAAGTAGAGGATTTTCCCTAAAAGCTCACTCAGAGGACACAGTTTGCCTTATTGTTCATGCTCCCTAAACTGGTTCAGGCCAGAATGGTCTTCTATCTCTATCCCCGGGTATGTTTCAGGATACGTTGGAATGGAAACTGACCACAGAAGGGGCGTCAACAAGGAGTTGCTATGAAAAGAGAAGCATTTCCCATCGTCTGAAGTGGGGTGTGAGCGCAGCATCTCCAGGTCCTAGGCTGTGGAGTCCCAGCTTGCCAAGCTGCTCCCAAGTTTGCTCCCTCGATCTTCTGGTGTGGGCGCTCTTCACGTAGCATGGGTGTCCTCAGGTGAAGGCCTGGCATGGCACTGTCTTCATTTTGGGGGAAATGTTCATCAGCTTTGGTTTTTATCATCAACTATTTGCATTGCTTTTGTATTGAATTATGATGAACCACACACAACATAGGGTTTCCAGGTTTGTCATTTTTTTTACGTGTACATTAAGTATGGTCGCAGTGTAGCGTCATTCCACATGGAGACTCCGTACCCATCAAACTACTTCTCCACACCCTTTACCCAGCCCCTAGTCACCTCCGTTTCTTCTGAGTCTGTGGACTGACTCCTTGGGGTACATGAAACTGTGTTTTTCCTTGTGTCTGACCAGTATCCTCAGCTTCAAGTCTCAGAGGCTCTTTCACAGGGATACAGGCTGTGACAAGATTTGCTTCTCATTTACAGCTGAGAAAGTGCTCCATTGTGCGTGGTCACATCTGTTGGTCAGCTCATTTGCTGACAGACATTTGAGTTGGTTCCACTTTGGGGCCTTTTGAGTAACAGTGCCATGAACACGGGCATACAAAGGATTGTTTGAATCCTTGATTTCAATGATGATTTTTTTGTTTTTTTGAGACAGGTTCTCGCTTACCCCACGTATTAGTCAGGAATTTCTAGAGTAACAGAACTTATAGAATAATCTGTGTGTGTGTGTATATACATATACATATACATATACATATACATATACATATACATATACATATACATATAGTGTGTGTGTGTGAGTGTATAATTATATATTATAATATTATATGATATGATGATATAATATACAATATGTCATTATATATAATAAATCCCATATATACATATAGATACATATATGTGTATGTATGTATATTAGATTTATTAGAATGACTTACAGATTGTGGTCCAGCTAATTTAACAATAATGGCTGTCTACAAATGCAAAGTCCAAGAATCCAGTAGTTGTTCAGGCTGGATGTCTCATCTGGTCTTCAGTATATGCTGGCGTTCCAAAGAAGTACGCTCTAATGCCAGTGAAGGAATGGGCTTGCTAGCAAGGTGAGAGCAAGCAAGCAAAGAGCAAAACCTTTCTTATTCCATGTCCCTATATAGGCTTCCAGCAGAAGATGTGGCCCAGATTAGATCTGCATTAAAGATCTGGATTAAAGGTATGTCTTCAAAGATCCATATTTAGAGGCAGACCTTTCTATTTTAAATTAAGCAGAAATCCCTCAGAGGTGTGCCCTCTAACTTTGGGGATTTGATTAATTCCAGATGTAGTCAAGTTGATAACTAAGAATAGCTATCACACCCTAGGCTAGTCTTAAACTCATGACATAGCTCAGGATGACCTGAACTCCTGACTTTCTAAGTGCTGGGATGATAGGTGTGTCCTGTGCCTGGTTTATGTGGTGCTGGGGATTCGTGAATGCTGGGCAAGCACTTTACTACCTGAACTACAACCCTAACCCTGATGTCAGTTCTTTGGGGCATACACAAGGAAGAAGAGTTGCTGAATATCATGGCCACTGACTAGTTACCTTTTTGAGGAGCCACCAGCTGGTTTCCATAAAGGCTGTATCATTCACATTCCACCAGTGGGGCCGAAGTAGTTTGATTTTCCCACATCCCCAGAAGCCTTGCTTGCTCTCAGGATTTACTGATCTCAGACCTCCCAATGGATGTGAGGTGACATTCTTCTGTGGCTTTAATTTGTGTTAACCAAGGGCTAGTGGTAGGAAGATCTCTTTCCATTCATCGTGTGTGTAGCTTCTTAGAGAAACATCAAGTCCTCTGTGTGGAATTGCTCAGGTTGAGTGTTACCGAGGACAAGTACATTTTTTTCCAATTTAAAATTTCTGGCAATGTTAGGTTCAGTAAAATTTAGAAGAGAAGACAGTTCTAAGAGTTCCTACAGACACTCCCACACTCTTCACTCTGCATCCCTCCAGAGGGACCTTTGTTGCAACTGGCTGTATGAACATCCCAAGTCCTCAGTGTTTCTACCTAAGCCTTTGATCTGAGCACGAGATGCTCTGGGTGGAGAGTTTAGGCACACGGATAATGATGTTGTACCATTTTTGCTGGGAGATCAAACATGGGGCCACACTGATGCAAAGCAAATGCTTTACTGATGAGCTGTATGCCCAGCCCAGGACTTAAACAATATCACAGTAGGCTCTCACTTTGAATTGTCATATTAGTGTGTTTAATTTGGAAAGTCTTTGTAAGCCAGAAAGGGCCCGGGAGTGAGGGAGGAGAAGAGAGCTTAACAGGTGAGAGGATAGGAGAATAGCAGGGTAGCAGGGTAGTAGAACACATGTGATATAAAGTGGGGTTGGGGGATGCTGGTGTTAAAGGGCTTAAGTGCAGAAGTAGGCGGGGAGAAGGGAGAGGAGAGGCTGGAGGTGGGCTAACCAAAACTAAGGGTGTATGAAAATAAGCCTTACAGAAACCCATTACTTTATAAGCAAACTACAAAATATAATTAAAAAAGAAAGGACTTTGAACACTGAAGCAGGTTGCTACTGTGTCTTCTTTACTCTCTAGCTCGGGAAAGGAAAAGGAAGGCTAGAAAGAAAGAAATCTTCACTGCCCTTCTTGGCTGTCTTTAGCTTGGAGAGAGGGAGCTGACAGAGAGTTGAACTAGCATCCAACAAACCAACCCAACCACCAACTATCCCTCCCCTGCTCTCTGGGTCATATTCTAAGCAAAGCTCCCAGAAGTCCAAGCAGCATGTAATCCATAAGAAAAGCTGCACATGACAAAAATCTTCCTCAAAGCATCCTGCTATATATCCCCCTGCCTTTTTTTTTTAACTAAGCCAAAAATTGCATGTAGAGATAACTTATACTCTGAAGCCCTCTGCTAGGCCATCTATTCTCTTCTCAGGTCCAGGAGTTTATTAAATGGAAAAACTCCTCCATCTCATACAAAGGCCTAATCGGCTTTTCTTTCCATAGTCACGCTTTTCAGGTCAGTGGTCAGGGTATTCAAGAGATCTCCCCTGAGGCTGTAACAGACCCATGGGCTCATCACCTTGTTTACAGTCCTTACAACAGTGAACACTCTCCATTTTCCAGATTTCTTCTCTATAATGAACACAGGAGAGTTCCACAAGCTGGTAGACTCTTCTATGTGCTGAGCCTTTAACTGTTCCTCCATTTTTCGTTTGTTAAGGGCCACTGCTCTATCTACACAGGCTTGTTAGTTAAACATGTTAAGGGTAGGGCAGCTGGTACATTTTTGGCAGTGGCCCTCTTTACAAATCTGGAAACTCAACACCTGTTGTATACGGCTTTTGAACAGCCTGTGCAGCCCCCTTATTAAAGCTATCTTCCCTTTTTTATGTACTGTTTCTGGGATAGAAGAGATATTAATTTGAGTTCCCCATTGTTCTAATAAATCTCTTCCCCATGAATTTATAGCTATATCAGTCACATAAGGCCTTAACTTTAATTTCTTCCCCTTCTAATCCCAAACATGTAATTCATTTTATACTTTGCTTTATGTGGGATAATGTTCCAGTCCCTATAAACTGTGTATATACTTCCCAAAAGGACCAATTTGAATTCCGTGACTCTTGGGAAGTTATTGTTACATCCACACCTGCATTGTAGAAGTTTGTTTTTAGTTATGTATAAAGTATTTTATGAACTGTTGGGTGAGGGGGCTAGCCTAGATCTTGGAGTTCTTTATTGTTGCAGGGTTTGGATTTCTGTGGGGGACGTTTGATTGCTTATGATCTGTGATTGAGGATTTCTGAATCAATAAAACACTGAGCTCAGACGCTCTGACAGGGTTTGAGTCTATGAAAATGCCTCCTTGTCTTCTTTGCTGAGCCCTAGCAGCATACTACTACAAATGGTGCCCAATGTGGGGCAGGACATCACACCAGCTAATCCAACATAGAGACAGGGAAGAAGAGAAAGAGACTCCAGACCTTGAAGAGTCTGGTAAAGTACGCTCAGGAAAGCTACCAGAGAATAGAGATTAAGGTACTAATTGAAGGCTCCTGAAGGAAGAGGAGAGAAAGGAAATCAGCCTCAATGAAGAGAAAAGGTTGTGAAATTAATAAATAAGTGAGGAAAAAGGCTCTCAGGTGAGGCCACAGAATGGAGGCCCTTAGAGATAAAGAATTCAGCTGGGAGCAGGAAAAAACAAGGTTCTTACTGCTTTTCCTGATCATGGAGCCACTGGTTCCTCCTGCAGCTGGTAGTGGTGTATTGTTTCAGAAACCAAGTTTTCTGATAGCTGCATTGTATGTGTGTGAAGCTCAAGATGTTGTGTTTGAGGTCTGTGAAGAAGGGGGTATGTTTACCCAGAGTGGTGGCGAATAGGTACGCCAAACTGCCAGAATGCTTCAACTGGAGATTCTTCTCACTGGTCCAGGACTCCTGCTATTGTGGAAGCCTCAGCTTAGAGCAAAAAAGCCACTTAGTTAGGCTGACCAGTTTTTTTTTTCTTTCTGCAAACAATTAAGAAAGACAAGCAGTCCAGGCACTAGTGATGGTGATGAGAACTCCATCTACAAAGGGGCCCTTCCTGCAGACAAATTGACTAGTTGTTTTTCCAGTTAACTAGACTCTATCTTAAAATTTGGGAAGTGTTTCCTCAGGGTCAGCACACAGAAACTGTCTTCTAGAACTGGCTGAGGTTGTATCTCATGCTGGCAGCTGAACTTGATACTGTCGGAGTCACCTAGCTAGTGCTGGTTTTGAAGGCATAAAGGGGTCTCTGGAGAGCAGCTGAGGCTTGACACTCTGAGAGGCCAGGAGAGGCCATTGGTGAAGGTGCAGCCTCTGTAGCAATTGAAGGCCCAGAATGAAGGGGTCATGTAAATAAGTTGAGGCTTGGCACCATGAAGAGAGCCCAGGAAAGGCTATTGGTGAAAGTGCACCCCAGTTGCAGCAAGGGACCCCAGTAGTTTTTGAGGTACCAGTGCCATAGGATGACCACCCAGAACAGCAGTAGCAGTGGAGTGGAGCCAGTCAGAGCCTGGAGGACAAGCTGTGTGTGCTATAGAAGACAGAACCAGAGAAGTGATCCAAGCCCTTTGGAGGAGTCCAGAAGATCATGAGTGAATTCCAGATAATTGGACATTGATAATGTTTTTCTGCTGTCCAAGGACATTGTGTAAAGCTTGATAGATTTTTGGTTTTATTCGGTCCTATGCATTAGCAACCCTCAGTAAATAGTTTTACTGGTGTAGTGTTAAATTGTGTTGTAAAGATAAAGCAATTTTTTTTAATACAGAAAAGGGGAAATGTAGAATTTTATTTTTAGTTATGTATAAGGTGTTTTATGATTTGTTGGGTGAGGGGCTAGCCTAGGTCTTGGTGTTCTGTATTATTTGCAGGTGTTGGATTTCTGTGGGGGATGTTTGATTGCGATAATCTGTACCTGAGGAGTTCTGAATCAATAAAACACCTGAGCTCAGATGCTCAGGGTTCTACTCTTGATTGAGTATGATGCTGGCCATGATGGTGGTTCTCTCTGCTAAGGTCTGACAGGGTTTGAGTCTATGAAAATGCCTCCCTGTCTTCTTTGCTGAGCCACAGCAGCATACTATTATATACACACCTGTGTCTACCAACCTTTCCATTCCAATGCTTTTTATTTGCATTTTAAATTTTGGTCTTTTATCATTAATGACAGCCTGCCAGAACATCTGTTTCCCAGTGCTTCCAATCTCACCTGCTCTTGCCATAGGCGAGGCTTTTTTTTTTTTTTTTAATATAGGGAAACAGTAATAGCTGTGTAATCCTATCTCCTGTATTAAACTGCAGGTCTCTTGTTACGTATGCTACGATTTTAATTTCTCCTTTAAAATCTCCATCTATAACTCTAGGATGCACAATGAATCCCTCTAATATCAGATTGCTCCTACCTAGGATCATTCCTAATATCCCTGGGGAAAGAGGACCATAAACTCCAGTAGTGATTTTATAGCATTGAACATTTAGGGATAGGGTAAGCTGTCTGTCTATAGCCAGATTTAGCACAGCACTACCCCTTGTAGCATGCATCAGATCTCCAACACTGAGTTTGGATTTTTTGGTCTGCATGCTACCCCCATGCTGACAGGGCACAGGCAGCTCATTTTTTTTTTCTCCTAGGGGCCCGAGCTTGGCCCCTTGCTGCATTTCCCAATGGCAAGGAATTCCCCTGAATATCTCTCTTAGATTTACACTCGTTCACCCAGTGTTGATCCTCTCTCTCCACACCACTTGCACACGCCAGGGGAACTTGCTCCTTTTTTTCTGACTGATATTTAAAGAAACCATTGTTTTTAGAAGCAGCTTGATCACAATATCTTTGCAAGTGGCCATGTCTTCTATAGTTAAAGCATCAAACATTTTAGTATTTCAGTCCTCTAACTATAGCTTGTCCTATTACAGAGGCCATCTAAGTATTGGAACCAAATATCTACAGTAGTTCTGATCCATTAATCCATTGGTGCAGAGTTTGCTTTTAATGGTTGTAAAACTTTCTTATACGCTGTGTTTGTATTTTCAAATGCCATGGTATCATTCAGAGCCTGTCTCACTTCAGGATCTGAGATGGCTCTATTCACAGCTTCAGTTAATTCTTGCAAAAAGTCTATGAAGGCTTCACTTGAGCCTTGTATGATTTTCATAAATGAAGTGGACTTTTTTCCTGGTTTTTCTACTTTCTCCCAAACTCATAAAGCCACTAAATGACATTGTTCTATGGTTATGCCATCAAAATGAATCTGTTCTTGTAACTCAGAATTCTGACCCTCACCAAGGAGCTGATCTCTGGTTATATTTATCCCTCTAACCCCATTGTGCTGTTCCATACTGGTTGCTTCTTCTTCCACCAGGTTAACTATTGAAGCTGAGGATCTGCCTCTAGTATAGTGGATATTAACCCTTTCCAATCATATGGGACTATCCACTCCTGCAGTGCCCAATTATTCAGTACCTGTTTTACCTAGGGAGAGTGCATGCCATACAGCACCACAGCTTCCTTCAATTGCCTCAATCAATCATTTTGATTAGATGCCATACTATTTCATTATAACCATGGAGGTTATCCCTATCAGCTAAAATATACTGGATTGCTACTGGAAATGCTGATTTTTTTTTTACCCTAGACTGCCTTTCTTCCACCTCAGGTGGTACTGAAGATTCACAATTAGACACCTCTTTTGGGATGGGCTGCCTTATTTGATCATTCTCCCGTGCAAACTCTTGCATTTTTTTCCTAACAAGACTATCATCCTGTATAATCTCCTCCTTTTTATCTACCTGGGGGAAAAATCCTTCTTTCTGTCACTGGGAGTGAACTCACCTGTATTCCTAGACTTCAGTTTTCCATTTCTCCACCTTTTCTAAGTTCCCCAACTATCATATTTGTAGAAGAATAGCTCTGTGTGAAAGCTAAGGTCTACATTCCAGGGGTCTACATTCAGAGGCCTGTGTGATCTGGATAGAATGTAGACATACCTTTAATCCAGTATTCAGAAAGCATTGGTAGCAAACACCTTTAATCCCAATATCCAGAAGGCAGTGGTGGTCCACATCTTTAATCCCTAGAAAAAATAATGGAAGCAGACACAGGAAGCAGAACTCAAAAGGAGTCAGTGCCACACAGGAAGTGACATTTGAGATGATACAGAATGAATGGCAGACAAAGTGACTAATCAGAGGAAGAGTTAGCAGAATAAGGATATGCCCAAATCTCACAAGAAAAGGTGGTCTCTCCGCTCAGTTAAAGAGAGTAACATAGGAGTTAGAGTCAGAACAGAGTCAGTAAAAGAAGTTGGTTGAGAAGCAGGCTGAAGAATTAGATGAGTGGCAGTTAACAGAGCAAAATGAAGAGTCAGTTACAGGAATCAGTAAGAAGAGACAGTTGAAGCAGTTCATAAGAAGAGTCATAAGGAGAGTCAGTTGAGGAGCAGATAGCAGAGTAAGTTGAACAGTCAGTTACATAGGAGTTACAGAAACTGAGGCTGGAGTGAGTTACAGAGCAGTTAGTTGAAGCAGTCAGTTACAGAGGGAGGATGGAGCAGGGAGAGCTCAGGGAGAGACACAAAGACACAGCAGAGCTCAGCAGAAGAAGCTCAGAGCAGTCAGTTCCACCAGAAGAGTAAGAGTTCAGAAGGAGCTAGTCAGAGTGGCTCAGACAGCAGTAGATCTTGGAAGGCTGAGGCTGAAGTTTTCTAGGTCTGGACTAGCAGTTTAAATGTTTTAGATTGTATGAAGGCTGAAGCCTTCCAGTTCAAGGATTAAGAGAAGATTGTAAAGAGGCCAAAATGCTCCAGGGCTCCAGGGCTCTGGGCTAGAACCAGTGATTTAATTAGACAAAAGAATAAACTGTCCTCTACCCCAACCAATGTCTACATCTGGTGAATCTACAAATACATCAGCATATACATCTACAACTACATGTATTTATTCTAGTATCACCACCAATTCCCTTTTTTCTAATTCCTCCTATATTTCTTCTAGTAGCACTTCCAATTTCTTTTTTATAATTTCCTCTTCTTAAGAGAAAGAAAAAATTAAGCCCTTTGTTCTCCATTTTGTTTGGTTTTTCCTCCCTTGGCACTTTCCAATTCCCCTGGCAATTCCTCTAGTTGTGTAGCCACTTAATGTTTTTTTTTTAAAAGAAATAGAAGCCAAAGAGGAAAAAGAAGAAGAAAACCACCACTGGGAGCAAAGTGAGGTATACCCCAGTGGAGCAGCTGCTGTAAATACTTTGCTGGCCTCTTGAACACAAGCCTCCCTTCCTTCGTCTTCTGCCTTTCCCTCTACAACACTTGAAATCAAGTTTCCTTATTTTTATCCTTATTTTTATACCCCTTGTTTGGATACCATTTGTAACTGGTGCCTGTTCTCTTGCCCCATGTTGGGCACCACTTGTAGCAGGTAGCTACTGTCTTTTTTTACCTTCTAGCTCAGGAAATAGAAAGGAATGATAGAAAGAAATCTTTACTGCCCTTGAAGCAGCCTTGAGGAAAGAGAGACAGAAAGAAATCTTCACTGGCCTTTTTGGCTGTCTTTAGCTTGGAGAGAGGGAGCTAATAGAGAGCTGAACTAGCATCCAACAAGCCAATCCACCAACTGCCAACTATCCCTCCCCTGCTCTCTGGATTATAGTCTAAGCAAAGTTCCTAGAAGTCCCATGGCATGCAATCATAAGGAAAGGAATCTTCACTGTCCTTGTAGTGGTCGAAGGTGCTGTGCAGGCTGCTGGGGAAGAAAATCCCTCTTATCTAATGGTGAACCCAGAATGCTACCACAATGACCTGCTAGGCAAGATGCGCCCATAGTGTAACCATGGCATGACTGTTTTAGAGGTAACAAATTGTTTTCAGATGGGATTTGAGGCCTGCTCCACACACAGGAGGGAATCCATACCTGTGATGTATACTGAAAATGTGATCAAAAGCCCACGGCTCGGAAGTTATAGGTCTTAAGGAGAATCTGCTACTGTTGTTTTGCTAGAGGGACGTGTTGGCAAACTGCCTTCTAAATATTTCTGTTTATAGGCACAGAGCAGCGCTGCCCTCAACCTTGGCCAGAGAAGCTTCTCCCTGCAGTGGGCAGCAGTCACTACAGAGGCTCATAGCTGGTCAAAGCCCTGAGAGTAAGTGTTGCGTGCTCAGCCTTAAACGGGACTGCTGTATCAACCCCTTCCCCCTACGGTTCAGAGAACTCGATGGATGAGGAAACAGAAGGACTGTAAGAGCTGGAAGGTGGAGGTCTGGGTGCTGTGAACGCTGTCTTCTGGACATGACATGGCTGTTACACTCATAAGCTTATCGCAGCTACAGTTACCTGCACAAGACCTCCACAAAGTAATCCCCAAAACAGTAGCCGATATTCCAGCAAGCAGACTTAGTACCCCTGCAGGGAGGAGGAGGAGGAGGAACAGGGAGTGGGGCATGGGCGAGGGGCTGCAGCATGGTGGGCTGACCACTGTGTTGGCAGCCTTCAGCCTTCAGTATGTTCTGAGCTAGGATGGGGCCATTCGTTCAGGGGGTTCTTATGGAAAGCAGAAGGGTCAGTTCCACATATGGGCCAACATCTGGGTGGGGGTGGGGATGTCAAAGAAGCAGATACCAATGTGTCACTGAGGACAAGCATGCTGGAGGGGGATAGGGACTCCGGCACCAGTAACATACTGGGGATGCAGCTCCAGATTCCAGTGGGAGTGTGAACCAGTAACAAGGTGATGTACCCATGGCCTTACAGGCCTTGGCATACCCACTTCATCCACGGAAGTGGAGATATTGAGGGACCTTCCCTCAAGATTAGTTACTTACCTGTGCTTGGAGGAGGTGGTGGCATCCTCTCTCCTCTCCAGGGAGCCTAGAGACCCTCACAGAATTGCAGGAACCCAGCCCAAATGCCAGGTTATTAACACGGTGCTTTAACCAGGCCCATGGGACCAGCCTGCTTGGCTCCTGGGCAGCATGTTAAGAGGTGTGGTCTGAGGCCATGAATAATGCACCAGCTTGCCCTTGCTCCAAAGACAGCAGGCCAGCTGAAATACCACATGTTTCCTATGCAGGAAAGGGCTCGTGGTAACTGCCAGGATGCCTGTCGGGGCTGCTTAGGAAGCATGGTGGTGGCCCCCGGGAGCTCTAGCCAGGCCGTTCCACATAGGCAAGGCTCCTAGCCCTGGGAGAGCGTGGCAGGGTGTATGTGCTGTGTGCTCAGGGCTGGCAAGTTTCCTCCCCTTGCAATCAGTGTCATCACAGGGTCAGCTCTGGAGCTGGCTGTGTTCATGATGGGCCTTTCCCTCCCTGGAAGGAGACAGACTCCAAAGAACAACACAGCCACCGTCATCTGGAAGAGCTCGGAATCCCGCGGACTCAGGCAAACTTTCTCCAGACACCCAGCGGTGTGTGCTCTTGGGTGGCTGGGCCGCTTTGTCAGGATGCTCAGGTGAAGATGCAGTGCATTGGCTCATAAACTCCCCACCACATCCAGATGGTGTTTACCTACAACTCCAGGCCCTGCCTTTAACTCCCTCACCTTCCTGCCTCTCAGAGATCCTTCTTAAGGTGGGATAAGAGGTCAACCCTGACCAGCTGCCGAGGAGCTGTGGCTGCTTCCATGGAGGCCAGGAGTGAGCATGACCCTATGGAGGTGCCTGCAGTCGAAATATGGTCTGGGCATTTGCATTGCATGGAACCAGTTACTGGATGTGTGCCAAGAGCAAGAAGGTAGATCCTTGTGGTCGGTATAACAAAGTTATATTTTATTATGTGGAGGGTCATCACACAAAGGTTAAGCTTTGTCTTTAACTACTACGGTTCTAAACCTATTTTCCCAAGGCTGCTTACCTGAGTAATATATTTTAAGCTGAAGGTTAGGTTCAGATTTTAACAACAGTCTTTAATTTAAGGGTTAGGATCCTGGGGGAGACTTTCCAGCCACAGGGCAGATCAAGGTAGCATATTTTAGATGTGCAGAACAGAGCATTGCTTTTGGTTTTTCCTTATATACTGTTTAGTGGGTATCACGGGGTTCCAGGCCCATGTTTGGTTATTTTAAGTAAATAATGTTACAGGGTTTTGATTATTAGGTTCAGCCTTGGTATAGTGGGGTTTTTAAACTAAGCTATTTTTACCTGTTTAAAAGACATTTTTACTATGCTTGCTACAAGGTGCATCACCCTGAGACTGTAGGACGATCTTGGCCAGAACATCCATCTTTGTTCTGGTTCTGAAGCCGGCATCTATAAGCTCTGACCCAAAGGATTCACTATGACAGAGACCCTAAAGAGAATTCACTCAGAGGTGAGTTGTTAGGGTACTCGGTTTGCAGGTTTCTCAGTCAGTTGGCAGAGTAGTCAGTTGGCAGGGTAGTCAGTTGGTGGGGTAGTCAGATGGTGGGGTAGTCAGTTGGTAGGGTACTCAGTTGGTAGTGTAGTCAGTTGGTGGGGTAGTCAGTTGGTAGGGTAGTCAGTTGGTGGTGTAGTCAGTTGGTGGGGTAGTCAGTTGGTAGGGTAGTCAGTTGGTGGGGTAGTCAGTTGGTAGGGTAGTCAGTTGGTGGGGTAGTCAGTTGGTAGGGTAGTCAGTTGGTGGGGTAGTCAGTTGGTAGGTAGTCAGTTGGTGGGGTAGTCAGTTGGTAGGGTACTCAGTTGGTGGGGTAGTCAGGTGGTAGAGTAGTCAGTAGGTGGGGTAGTCAGGTGGTAGAGTAGTCAGTCAGTTGGTGGGTTGGTGGGGTAGTCAGTTAGTAAGGTACTCAGTTGGTGAGGTAGTCAGTTAGTGGGGTAGTCAGTTGGTAAGGTAGTTAGTTAGTACGGTACTTAGTATGGTACTCAGTTGGTGGGTACTCAGATGTCTATCCAAATTACTAGTGCTAGAACTATCCATCCAGAGCAACCTAAAGCTGGGATGTTAGGAGCCAGTTCCTGGGACTCCTGTATTGAGAGTGTCCCTTGTGCTGAGCCTCTGGCATACTCTTTCTGGTAACACCAGGTCTAGACAGAAACATGTTCCAGGGAGGGGAAGGCCATGGGGACACAGTGCCAGGCTGGAAACATGCACTCCGCCCTATCCACCTGCCTCTCTCCCACGCTGGTCTCTGCTTCCCTTTGCAGAGCACAGCTGCATTGAGTGCTGTCTACCACTTCACCCCCATTCTCTTGCAGCCTCTTCCTCTGAGTCAGGTTGTTATCCTCCGGCTTCGGCAGCTGACTTTGATGTTTCAGGTCTCATTTCCTCCTGAGCTGCTACCCCATCACAGCAATTGCTTCTTCTCCTATGGCTCACACCCTTCCTTTGGCCACTCAGCCTTCTCTGGGACCCCTGGAACTCCTCATACCTTCCTCTTTACTCCAGCCCTCCGTGTCCTTGTCCCCACACTCCGCATGACTTCCTCTTATCTTATCTACTTCTATCCCCATATTGACAGTGCCTACCTCTCCACAAACTCAGGACTTGTTGGTTAAGTCCCAGCCTGACATTTCCATGCAGGCAGCTTGCAGAGCTTTACCCTCGATGTGCATTCAGGTTTCCCACATGCTTCACAGACTGCCCTATCTCTGGCAAGTAGTCTCCTGAGCTGCTCAGTCACCAAGCCTCGTGTCCTGATTTTCTTCCTTATGTCCAGCCTTACAAGAACCCCATCAGGCTTCTCATTTGAAATATAGTTGTCCCTCAGTACTGGGGAGACCAAATGGTCACGGGATGCCCCTTGGCATCCAGGCACCTTGTGTAAACAGCACAGGATGACCACATCACCTGTGCCTAACTTCTGTACACGTTAGCTCATTTCTAGTAATGCATGCTACATGTAAATTTGCTGTTATGCCTTGTCAGTCAAAGAATATGACACATTTAGTAGGTCACAAGTTTTCTCCAGTTATTTCAATGCTTAGTGGTCAACAGGATATGTATAAACCCCACAGGGCAGAAGCCTGACTGACCATTCACCCTGAACAGACCACTCCCCTGCCTCAGGCCTCCTTCCTTCTGCCCTTGAGTACTCACTGTTGGTTCTTGCTGATGAAGCCACAGTTACATTACCATCCTGCTCAGATCCCAGCATGGGGCAGACCTCAGTGCTGCAGCACAGGGACTAGACTGCCATCTTCCTCACACTGGCCAGGCAGAGGCAACACCAGCAAGCAGTCTGACCCCGAGGGAGGCACAGAGCGCAGACTAAATGCTGCGTGGGTTTTTGTGTGGAGCGTGTTTTGAGGCTGCAGTGGGGAGAGGAGGCAGGTAGGTAGGCAGAGCACTGAGGTCTCTCCATGGTGATGGTACGCTCAGGGTCAGGGTTATAAAGTGGGAGGGGCCATACAACACAATAGGAGGCAGAGGACTTTCAGTGTGGAGGTTAACCCTCCTGCTATTGGAGGTGTCATGAACTATCCAGGGATGGAGGGAGGGAGAGAACTGGGCGGGCAGTAGGAGAGTCACTCTGGTGGTGGGTCTTAGATGCAAGAGGGTGGCTACTCCAGATCTGCTCTGGCTGAGCCAGTTGCAGCCTACCAGGGTTCAGTTAAGTTATTTGTCCAATGCTCGTCAAAGAACATAGCAAGATCCAGATGCCCAGCAAGGAAAAATTCACCATGCTCAGCACCTGACCAAGAGGACACACCAAGGAGCCAGATGATGAGAGTCCTAACCAGAGAACCGCCAGTTTATAGAACCTGAGCCATAGTTGACAGGGACAAATAAATGGCAGAAAACTGCTCAAATGGCTGTCATAACTACGCCATTTGGGAGGAAATATGGGTCGAGTGAGGAAGAATGGGAGACGCAAAAACAGCCCGAGCCACATCTGAGATGAAGTTTTGCCGGAGACTCGAAGACAGGGCAAAACAGCTGGAAATGCTAAGCAGGTTCCCCGTGATCACAGGCTGTCTCACGATATGTGCGTGGGTTGGAATATCTCAGGCTGGGTGTGTCAAGAAAGTGTTTCCAGAAATAATAGCTGAAACATTCCCAAAGGTGATGCAAATAGTCCAAGACATCATGGAGCCAAGCAGGATAGAGTCTCACCAGGACTGCGTGTGATCACACCTCCATCACACCACAGTCTCACCGCCACCACCCCAGGACCAATTTCCTGAAATTCCAACTAAAGAGAAAAATCCTAAAACTATTCACAGAAAAGCAAGATGCGCTCTGCCCGGGGGTGGGGCGGGGTGGCGGGGAACACGGGGGACGGACGGACAAGGGACGGGTCGGGACACAGTGCTGCTCCTAATGGGCGAGACATCGACAGAAATGAAAGACATCGTGAATTCAGAATTCAGTACAGATAACATTTAAAAACAGAAGCAAGAAGTGTTAAAGCCATCATTAAACCATTTCACAGACGATGTTAAGAGAAGTAATATAAGCAGAAAGAAAACTAACCTAGATAGAAAGCAGCGTAGAAATGTAAAATATGTAGATAAATGTAAAAAACAAAACAAAAACAAAAAAAAAAAACCAACCCTAACCCCATTTTTAAAAAGCAAATAAAAGTCCATTTTAAGAATGGTTATTTTGTAATATATTGGTAGAATTTTTATGGTTCATAAATGTTACTGGAAAGGAAAAACATTCTTAGGTCATGTTCAAATGCAGAATACATGTTCACACCACTCAATTATAAACGAATCTATAATTAAAAGCCCAACAATCCCCCTTATTAAACAATTTTTGGTACACAGCCTTCCATACATTTTATTTTATATTTATCATAAATACGTATGGAGTACAGATTGGGGTTTACAGGAAATATTTCACAGTATTGTGTTCCATGATTTAAGAACACTTAGTTAAAAACGTTTCTCGTCTTTTGATCTCCTTAAAAGGTAACTGAAAAAACAGCGAAGAATTCGCTTTGCAGTTTGTTACAAACTGAAAAGTGGTACCCACCACAGCAGCATCTGGTGCCAAGGCTGGGGTGGGTAAGACATGTTGCTGTAAGATTCTTAGGTCATCCAGAAAGTGAGTGTAGTTTGAAGCAACATGCTAGATTGTGGGGTAATCTCTAAAGATGAGTGGAGATAGACCTGTCTCTGAAGACATACCCTACCTACTGACTTTTGCAAAAGGAACCGGGTTAAATTGCTGTCTTTAAAACAGTGCTGGAATCATTGGACTTCCACACATGAGAATATAAAAGGCACATTTATAAAAGAATTTATATAAGCTTTGTGGGAGTATATTGTTATCCAAATTATGTTTATTATATAAATACATAACATTGAAATCTGCTTTAAAATATAAAATGCCTATGAATATTATATTTGTATACTGTAAATAAATAAACATAAAATATAATATTTACATCAAAGTTTATATACAAATAAAAACTTTGACCTCTACCTCATACAATACAGAAAAACTGTAATGGACCACAGACCTCAACATTGATGTCCAGGCTGTAGACTCTTTTAGAGAATAAATTTGTGACCTTGGGGTAGGATTCAAAACACCACAAAACAAGACAATACAAGCTGGTAACAACTAACGTGAAAAGGTGCCTGCCTTAATTAAGGTAGTTTTAAAAATGAGTTAATTTATTTCTCTCTCTCTGTCTCTCTCTCTGTGTGTGTGTGTGTGTGTGTGTGTGCCAACCCCTGGCCCAGGAGCTTCTGGGAGATTGTCCTGTCTCTGCCTCCCACCTCACTGTAGGAGTCTTCGCACTACAGATGTGCGCCACTGCATCCAGCTTCTGTGGATCCCGGGGACTGAACTCAGGTCATAGAGCTTCTGCCACAGGAGCTTTGAGCTGTCTCCCTGTCCTCTTCCTTAAAGATGGACAAGATTAATGGTACACTGAGGGAAAGAATCTGCTATTCACACATCTGATACAGACTCGCACTCAGAATATACCAAAGACTCTTACAACTCCAAAACAGCACAGGGCACGATCATTTAATAGGTGGGCGAAAGATCAGAACACTTAGCTGACGAAGACAGTAATGGCTTGTCTTCTGATGGAAGTGTATTCCCTCACCATTGCTTCACCAACTCCTGCCTCCCCTGACCTTGGGTGAATACGGCTTACTGCTTCAACCTCCCCCAGTTTTACACAAGCCCCAGATGCCCCCTGTCCCTGACATCTTACAGTCCATGGTGTTTAACCTCCTTCTCATGCCCTGCAAGCTTAGCCCATTCATTCTGCATATGGCTGCAGCTTCTTGGTCTGGGAGGATGCAAGACAATCTTTCTGATTGACATATCCAGAAACACCTACTAGGTGTTTGATAAATGTTTCTTTTATGAGTGAGCCTAATCTATAAATTCACAGTAGGATGCACTTGGTCCTTTTGCCTTTGGCATCCTGTAGTCACGCTATAAGACAAAGCATGGAGGTGGCTTACCTGCACTACACGCCTTGTGAATCTAAGAGTTCAAACTTGCTCTTAATTTTGGAAGATTTCCAGCCGTTACAGTTTCTGACAACCACCTCTGCCCCCGTTGCTTCTGTTGTTCCCTAGAGCACCAGTTAAATGCACATTAGACTCTCTGTCCTAGCTTGCTTTCTATTACTGTGATAAACACCACTTGGGGGAGGAAAGGGTTAATTTCAGCTTCTAGTTACACATCACAACTCATTACAAGAAGTCAGAGCAGAAACCTGGAGGCAGGAGCTGATGCAGAGGCCATGGAGGATCCCTGCTCACTAGCTTATTCCCCATGGCTTGCTCAGGGCTTTCTTACAGAATCCAGGACCAGCAGCCTAGGGATGGCACCACCCACAGTGGGCTGGGCCCTCTACCTCAATCATTAATCAAGAAAATGTGCCCCATAGACCTGCCTGCAGGTCAGTCTGAGGGAAGCATCTTCTCAATTGAGATCCCTGCTTCCCAAATGATTGTGGATTCTAGTTGACAGGTTCCAGTTAGGTGGAATCTGCTGCCTCGCTCAACTGTGAGGTTGTAATACCTAATAAGATTCCCATAATCTGTTCTGCTTGGTTCCTTTTCAAATTTCGTCTTTTCTGGAGAGTACTTTGCTAAGTGCCCATAGTTTTGGCTCTCAGCTTCATTTCTCTACACACTAAAAGAATTTATTTAGGGCCCGAGCGATAGCTCCGTGCGTAGAAGCATTTGCTGTACAAACCTAGGGACTGGAGTTTGGTCTCTGAGTCCATGGTGGGAAAAGAGAACTGACCCCTGAAAGTTGCTCTCTGACTTCCTCAAGCGTGCTGCTGCTGTTCAGTGCTGCCTGTGTAAGAACGTGCACCTCCCCCACCCCAATAAATAAAATAGAATAGGACTAGCGAGATGTCTCAGTGGCTAAAGGTGCTTGCTGCCTGGTCTGATAACCCAAGGGGTACCTCCTGTGAAACTAGATAATTAAATACATGAAAATAAATAAATGTGATTTTAAGAAACTAAACTAATTAAAAAAAAAGAATTTTAAGTTTCCTAGCCAGTAATCCCATTACTTGAGGTTTTTGAGGTTCCGGTTTTTGGGGCAGACTGGTGGTGGATGCCTTTAATCCGAGCTTTGCGATTGCAATGGCCTGTTTAGTGGGTCTGCATTTGGGGAGAAATCCGGAGAGGCCAGGATTGAGTCTGCTTCTAGAAAATGGACCTCACCTAGCTGAAATAACTGCAGGTTGGAATCCCAGTTTGGGGTTTCCTGGACAAAAAAGTTAGTATCAACCAAAGATCCAGCCTCTCTGGATGCAGTCATCAGGGGAAATGGCTTTTCCCCCACCCAGGTCCCAGCTGTAGACATTTTTGCTTGTCTCAGCCATTTCAATCGGCAAAACCTATGTTCTGCTATAGTAACAAACAATACCTCTCACTGGCTACACTGGATGGAGGCTTATTTCTGGTTTTCACAGCTCTTGCAAAGTTTGCTGGGAATCTAAGAACTGCTCCAGGCACATGAGTCTCACAGAGCATGAGCCAGGCTGCTCTAGTTTCCTCAGGAGAGGAGGAGTCGCCTGTGGTCTGGCACTGCCTGTGAATTGCTTTGGTCTATGGTGATTCACAGACCCCCTATGCCTGCCCTTTAACTAAAGCCTGTTCCATGTCCATGCACACTGCCATGTGCTGAGAACCCATTAATCTGGTGGCTTGGGGAAGAGGAGCTTCAAATGCATGGGCTTCAGAGGCTCTGTGACACCTGTACCAGCAGGTGGGTTTGCTCCTGGTCCCTTCTCTGGAGCCTCTGAGATCTAGTTCTGGATGAGAATGCTGGTTCCAACATCCCAACTCGCATGTGCACATGGCGGTCTCTCCGCTCCTGGATGATCCTTGAGATCCATGGGACCACCTGGTACCTGTTGCTGCTGCACATTCGGATTACCTCCCATCTGTCTCCCTTTCAGCTCTCCCCACCTGTGGCCCCTGATAGGCAGCTCCTTGTTTTCTTGCACACTGGAAAGTGGAGTTTCTTGTGTTTAGAGCCTACAGTTAGGCTCTAGAAGAAAGAATCATGGCTGACATCTATACTTTATAGAAAGGAAGTAGCTTTCTATAAAGCAGTAGCTTGCTCAAGTCTTGTCTTGATGTTCTGGAGCCTTGATCTGGGGAGAATTGTGGTTCCTAAGGGGGAAGATCCTGTGTGACAAGCCACTATGAAACAGGCTTCCCAGAGGAGGTAACCTTTGAGCTGGCCTGAGGAACTGTAGGTTGGCTAATGGGTGACTGTGATGGAGGGCCCAGCCTGTGCAAAGGCCTGGGGGTGTGAAGTGGAAGAGACATATGTTAGCTGCTCAGTAAATATTTGCTGAATAAATAAATAGCCAAGGAGAGGAAGGAGAGGCTGGCCATCGCTGTGGGTAACCATGAGTCAGTTTCTTGCAATGGCTTGTGCTTGACCCACTGCTTTCCTACCTGCTCTTGCCTAATCCTCCAAGCCAAACAAACCGGGAGGAATTTGTGGGAATGCCAGGGAATGAGCCTCTCTCCCAGTCTCAGCAGCGACTGCAGTTACCTAAAATTACAAGCTTGTCTGATCTCATTAGCAAAATAAGACTCAGTGAGGACCCAAGGTGGAAGCCCAATCTTGACAAGGAGCTGAGGAGGGCTTTGTCCCTTCTCCAGCCCCCTGCAGAGAGTTCCTGGCAGTTAAAAGCCTGTTGAGCTGGCTCCCTGGGGTCTTGTCCACCAGCACTCTCAGGGAGGAAGAGAAAGCGGTCAGAGGGAACTCCGAGCAGAGCCTGGACTTCAGTCAAATCCCCATTCCTTTATAAACACCCTGTCCGGTGCTTATTCTAGTGAGGGAACTTGAGCCAGGGGCCTGCAGCACGCTCCAGAAATTCCAGAAAGGCCCACTGAGGCACGTGCAGGCGGTGGACACTGAACATCAGGTCCATAGAGCATGAAGGATGAAGTGCAGGGGGGGAACCCTATAAAGGTGCCCCCCAGGACTCAGGTCACTAGGGAGTTCAGCGGAGTTAAGCTCACAAGATAAAATCAAGAAGGCTTATTTGCAGAGAGGAGCCAAGGGTCTCCCGGGAGTGTTTGCAGAGGAAACACTGTTGGCTGCCTAATGCTTTGGAAGTTGCTCAAGAGGAGGTATTTATTGATCCCCTCTGGGGGGAGGGGGTGAGTCAGGACTGGAATGAAGGCCTTGACACACATTAACTTGAGCAATGCTCGTAAAAGCCCAGGCAAAGCAGGTATCATTATCCTTGTTTGTCAGAGGAGATCGAAGGTGTTAAGTAATGTGGCCCAGGTCACTTAGGCCCGGAAGGGGTGACCTGGAGACCCTAGTCACCCTTGAGGCCTTGCAAGCCCGCTGTGAGAATGTCTGTCTCACAGAATACTTTCAGACAACCACCACAAATCTAGTCAACCCCGCCTAAAGCAGAAAAAAAATGTGGAAGTATTTGATGGTTTGTTAAAAGTGATTTTAATACAGATAACAGTCGGGCCCTTGAAAGTCAGCACAGCGCTGAGGGATTTAACTTAGCCTTCTCCAGCCTAGGCTCTGGGAAGGTGACAGCAAAGTGACTCTAGGTAGGTGAACGAGGGGAGCAAAGGCAGGCTTTTGGATAGTTTGGGACATCTGACTGCAAACACGGTACGTTACAATCTTCATCAGGCGAGCTGTCCTGGCAGTCACCTCCTTTGTCCGAGTTCATGTATGTGGTGCTTTGTTACTGGCGCCTCCTCTGCAACCCACTCTGTGTCAGGACCATTCCTGACCTCACTGTCCTTGCCCAGTCTGGGGCATCTGCAGGTTCAACTCAATCTGCCCCTCCTAGCCATGATCACCGGACCCTGTGGCTTGTATCCAGGCAAGGAGAGAATGGGAGTGTGACCAGTTGCAGGTTGAGGAGCTCCAGGTAGCTGGGGACACCTGGGTTTGCATCCTGATAGGTCAGAGACTGTCAGCAGAGGATGGTAACTCAGCCTGACTCCATCTTTGCAGTGTGGGGCAATTCTACTTCTCTAGCAAGGGCCTTAGGCAGAGCAGCCTGCCTGGCTCATGGAGGTGCCAACAGGAACTCCATCTTCATCCTGAGGCTGAGTGGAATGGGCACTGAGTGTGTGTGTGTGTGTGTGTGTGTGTGTGTGTGTGTAGGGGTGGGTACAGTTAGAGGCAGCTGTGGGAATCAGAGATCACCTGAAGCCAGAAGTGGGAAATGGGCTTAAGGATGAATTTCTGAAAATAAGAGCCCTCCAGCAATAGCAAGATTCTGTCCTCCCGGCTCATTAAATCATATTTGATTTATAGGAAAACTGCAAAGGAAGTTCTCACGTATTCCCTACTCAGCTTTCCCTTGGCTAACCATCTCTACTACAGCCGTGGTACCTAGCGTTAAGGAATTTACACTAGCTGCGCTTCTAGGTGAAACTCTAGGGTCCTATCCAAGCCCCCTCTGTTTCAAGATCCAAGCCAGGTACTTCACTGAATTTAGTTGTCCTGTCTAACTAGGAGCCTCTTCTGCACCTCTCGGTAGTCTGATACCTGTTCTGGTTACACGGGGGTAGGCAGAGCTTATAGCCAGGGTGTCCGACATGCTGGGCAGAGGAAGGGGTGGAAGGCCCTAAAATTGCTTTGAGAAAGTTGGGGAAGGGGAAGCTCTGAGTGAAACACCAGCTCAAATAATAACATCCAGTACTGTATTTTGATGGGATAATTGTTTCATATTTATAAAGATTTTTAATTATCTCTGGCAAATGCACTTAGCTCGCTTGATAATTGAATTAAAGAAAATGTCTTTTTAAGTATCATGAGTCGTTGCTATAATATAAAAGAAGGATAACTTTAAAGCACTTCCCTATACGACCTAGACAAGCTCATTATTACCCAAAGCTGAGTAATGCCATCAGGTTCCCAGCGGGCGCTCAGGGAAAATATTCTGGAAGACACAGAATCAGCACTGCTGAGCGATGATGGAAATCTCCCTTCTTTGGGACCCCTTTGCTGATCTCTATTGGAGTTGCTCCTCTTTCAGGGCATCCTGGCCAGGATCTTGTTTCTATGTTTATTACAATGGCATTGTCTCTGGGTCTATCTCTTGCTTGATTGGCCCCCACACCTTATAATGTCTTATGAACTTTGAGGATAGCTTCCCCACCCTGTCCCCCGCCAAGCATGAAGGCATGCACACACGCATATCACTTTTCAAACCCAAACAAGCACCCACTCTTGCCTAGCCGTTTACCAAGCACCCTCTTAAAGTGGGGTCATTAAAAGATCTGCAACTGCCATGGGATGCAGTGGTTCATTTTCTCTCAACAATGGTGAGTAATCGTTTTTTTTCCCCTCCAAGGTTGAGTGGCCCAGAAGCATAACACAAGCAAACAAACAAACAAACAACAACCACAACAAAAACAAACCAAAACAAAACAAAAAATGCTCAGTCTGGACGGCCCAGGCAACAAACTGATATGGAAGGCCCGGGTCATTAGAGGAACACAGATAGGCTGGGAACTTTGAAGAAAAATCAATATTCACCAAGAGTTTATGGTCTCATAAAGTCTCTGATGTAGTGCCACTTCCTGGCTCCCGGGTGGCCCAAGGTGAGCCTTGCTGATTGCAGAGCGCCCGGCAGGCCACTTGCCCTGAACATCCAGTCTGAGGACACCGTTCAGGGATGGAGAGAAGCAAGAGCTACTTGGGCAGCTGGGCTTCTGAAGGTGTCAAAATCACCCCAAGACACAGGTAGCGGCTAGAGGGGTGGCTCACTCATTCCTTTAGAGGTGCACAGATGCAATAGGTAGCAAACAAGTGTCCTCTCTGCTGAGGCACTGAACACGTGGCCGGGACCCCCAGCTGGGCTGCTACAGCAGGAGGCACCCAGTGCATTGTGGGTATCCCTGCTGCATGCGTAAACAAAACCCAGTGACTGCAGACTGATAAGTGCTATCCACCAAAGCTATAAACAGGGGATTGGGAGAGGGCTGCCTGGGACAGACGGGACTCCTTCTAACACCTCCACTCCTTCCGCCTTAGCTTCCTTCCAAACTTCACAGCCCCTCCCACTGGCTCCGCCTCTCCTCTTCCATCTTCCTTTCCCACAATGCTCCTGTAGTCCTAGCATGTAAAAGGTCAGCTTAGATGCTCTCCCACTAGTTGCCCGTTCTTTTTCAGTTCGTAGACACCGAGACACAGGAATGCTCCTGACCTAGTGTGGACCACTCTGGGCTTTTAGTTAGTGCAGGATGGGTGATGTGGGAATGTGGCTGTCCTGCGCTGCTCAGAGGCGTGGTCTGCCAGTGTGCTATAGGCACCCTGTGAGGCTGAGGTAGAGAGCCTGGCGTGGGTCTTTCGCTGTCCCTTATAAGGGTGCGACTTTGGCAAGTCCCTTAGCTCTGCCACCAATAACGTAAAGTTCAGTGGTGTCCCAGAGGTAGCAAATGTGTGCTTGGCCATAGAGGTGTCACCAGGGCTAAGGAGTCCTGAAATCCTGCTTTGCTTGTCCCAGAGCACCCCCAACACCCAGGGGCTCAGGGAGAGTAGAGGTGTTATGACTTACATAATCAAAAGATGTGGGGGCCACTGTCCATAGCTTCAAAGGGCAGTTGCAGGCCTCCTTGCTGATTTTATAGAATTCCACATCCTTTCAGGGTCTTGGATTACAAAACAGTCACCGAGAACTCATGTGCCCCATTAACACTGAGGCTTTTATGTATTTACAATTCAGCTTAAATTTTTACCCAGAGAAGTTTTCAAAATGTAACATGTGTTAGTCACTGCGTGAATTGCGAAACCAAGGAAATATCTCCAAAGCACTGGCCTTGACGATGTAATCTGGCAAAGCTCAGGGGGGAATAAAAATAACACTTATGGGCTCAGTAGCATCGCCATCTCCAAGGGTGGGGGAGAGCAGAGCCTTTCCCAGGCCCACAGGTGGCCGGTAGGCATGGACACAGGGTAGGGGGCAGCATGGGGTCTGCCCTCTTTCACTCCTCCAGGGCCAGCTCAAGTCCTGCCCCAGGCAGGATGGTTGAGCTCAGCCAAAGATGGTGGGGAGAGACACCAGCGATTCAAGCATTCGGATGGAGTCTTCTCCATCCAGTAGCTCTGCTACTCCCTAGCCAGAAGATCTTAGGCACAGCAAGGTTGGAGGACATGCTGGGAGTGGCAGCCTATTCTGTAGTGGGTGACCTGTTCAGGGCAGTGAGACTGTACATCCCCCTCACAGCTACTAGGCCAGCTTGAGTTTTCTAAACACAGGGAGCCTGCATCCTGCCATTGAGTTTAAAGCCCGCAGGTGGCTCAGCGAATGAGTGGTTTCTGGACCTGACATGAAAGTTCCCATTTGCATGTGTGTTGTCTGGCTTCCTTGGATTTGTTTTTCTTGCTATTATAGTCCTGAAAGATTCTTAGTGATGTTTCTGTGGAGGCAGAGTGCTGATGTATCAAGACCTCCTGGATCCTGCCTTCCCTGTCCCTTCAAAACTCGCCAGCTATAAGAGCCGTACCTGTGCCTCTCTGACCTCTGGGACCCAAGGAACCTGCTGCCATTGTCGAGGCCAGACTATGTACAGGATTTTGAGCCAGTCTGACTCCGAATGCTGCAAACCCATTAGCTATTCCAGGCTAGCAGGACATTGTCTGTTGCCTTCAGCTGAAGGGATCTGTAATGGTACCATGTGTATCACATACTCTGCCTGGAGGGGTTCTGCCCACTAGGCACCACAGCTCTGGGATGTATGGAAGTGACTGCTGAGCCTCCTGGGAGTCATGGAGAAGGAGCTGAGATTCTATTTGTTCTGCAGAGGAGGAAGCCCTGGCAGTACCTTGCTTGCTTGTGGTCATGGCAGTACAAGACAGACATGGGATTGCATGTGCCCAGGACTCCTCTGAGCATCCTCACCTGAGTGCACAGCTATTGGCTTTCTGGGCTCCATTGCTCATTGCTCTACTGTAGTGCCTGTAGCCTCTCTAAGTATCCCTAAGACTTACAGCTTGCATCCCTTGGTTCTGTCTGGATCTCCCTGTCTTGACTTAAGTGTCACCTCCTTACCCCTTTCCTGCCTTCTGGCGCTGGTGTTTGACTGTGTCCATCTTACTGGCTCTCTAGGCTATACCATCCAGGAAGATGGTGAGCTACAGGCTTGTTGGCAGAACCTGACCTGGAGCAGCCACATAGCAGACTCTGAATCCAGCTCCTTGAAAGAAGGGTTTGTTGGTTCCCTAAGGCTGGGTCCCACGTGTCTGGGCACAGGAGGATTCAGCTCCCTCCCCACCTCCGGGTCTTAGACTGGTCAGCATTTCAAATGATATTGTTTCATATTAAATTATTTCAAATTCCATGGACCCTGATTTCACAATCAAATAATTTGATCTTGTTTACAAATGGAATTTTTATTTTTTGACAGTTTCTAGCTTCGCTGGGCCGGATGGTCAGTGGATGTGTGTCCTCCTTTGCCCTCCAGGCATCTCTGTTACCTTCCCTGGAACATCGTGGAGTCCGAGAACTGTCCGGGGGGTGGGGGAGGCCAGCGAAGGCATGGGTGTCCTTAAGCGTCCTATGAGGAGGTGACTTTACCAGCTGGGGATCCAGGGCCCAGGGCTGTCTCTACTTGACTTTTTCTTCTTTCTAGATACAGTTGTGAGGAACCTCACAAATAATGGCATTGGAAGGGATGCTTGGCCCCCATCATCCAATGGCCCATCCTTTGAACTAGGAAGCTAAAGCACCTGACCCTAAGCCTTGTCCCAGATGCTCATGTGGCTTCTCCAGGACTGTTTCTTTTTCCGGTCATCCCTGACCACACTAAGTCCTACCAGGGCCACTCAAAGCCTTGGGGGAAGATGACCCGGATGTGACCTCTAGAGGCCTAGGCGTGTGTATAGGGCTGGAAGTGGTGAGTGAGGGGATGAGAAGAGGCTCCAGAATACAGTGGTGGCTAAGCCACGCATGGGGCAGGGTTTTAGGGGGTCTGGCTGAGGAGGGACCAAGTCTGATGGCCGTTGTCAGATCCTACCTGAAGCAAATAAGAATACTCAGCTAGTGTAAATGTTTTAACTATAAGCCCAATTTCAGGCTCTCCCTGTGAGTCCTCTTGCTACCTGGGAGACTGTGTCAGCCACCGTTCTCTGGATACAAAATGATGCATTTGTATAAAGCCATGTCTGACTTGTGCAGTGGACAGGCTGCAGCCCAAGGAGACCAGAAAGACTGTCTGGTGCCTGTGTTTCAGAAGGGCCTTTTGCTGCCTGCATGAGTTTCCCCCAAGTTTTTTACGTGATGGGATCCTAACTCTATGGTACAAACTATTAGGAAGTGGGTGGTGTTCAGCTCATGAAGGTGGAGTTCCATGGATGTATTAGTGCCTTCATAGAAACAAAATGCCTCTCCTCCTCTATCTGACAGGCTTTCATCGAGCCTAGGCTGGCCTCAAAATCAATACGGAGCTAAGGATAGCCTTGAACTTCTGATCCTTCTGTCTCTACCTCCTGAGTGCTGGGATTATAGGCATGAGTACATGTTGTGGAAGTTTATTTTTAGTTATGTTTAAAAGTCTTTATGAACTGTTGAGTGGGGGGGCTGCCTAGGCTTTTGGTGTGTTGTATTGTTGGCAGGTGTTGGATTTCTGTGGGGGATGTTTAATTACTTATGATCTGCACATGGTATCAGTAAAACACCTAAGGAGTTCTGAATCAATAAAACACCTGAGCTGAGATGTTCAAGGTTCCACTGTTGATTGAGTATGGCACTGGCCAGGACAGTGGTTCCCTCTGCGGAGGTCTAGCAGGGTTTGGACTTATGAATATACCTGGTGAGCTGCCCCAGTAGCAGCTTACTACTACAAATGGCATACCAATGTGGGGCATGACATCACACCAGCTAATCCAACTTGGAGACAAGGAAGAAGAGAAAGAAACTCCACACTTCAGAGAGGCTGGTAAAGTACACTCAGGGAAGCTACCAGAGGATAGAGATTAAGGTATTAATTGAAGTTTCCTGAAGGAAGAGAAGAGTTAGGAAGGAAATAAGCCTCTATGAAGAGACAAGGCTGTGAAATTAAAAGCTCTGAGGTGAGAGCCACAGAACGGAGGCCCTTAGAGATAAAGGATTCAGCTGGGAGCATGAAAAAGCAAGATTCTTACTGCTTTTCCTGATCATGGAGCCAGCACTCCCTCCTGCTGCTGGTGGTGGCATACTATTTCACAAACTGACTTTTCTGATAGCTGTGTTGTATGTGTGTGAAGCTCAAGATGTTGTGTTTGAGATCTATGGAAGGGGTTGTATATTTCCTGGTAGCTGTGTTGAAAAAGAATGCTGAACTGCCAGAATGTTTCAACTGGAGATTCTTCCCACTGGCCCAGGACCCCCTGGTGTTGTGGAAGCCATAGCTTGGAGCCAAAAAGTCACTTAGTTAAACTAAACATTTTTTTTTTTTTTTCTGCAAACCAGACTAAGAGAGTACAGCGGTCTAGGCACTGGTGATGGTGATGAGAACTCCACCCCATGAGGGAACCCTTCCTGCAGACAAGTTTACTAGTTGTTTTTCCTGCAAACCTCCTCTGTCTTAAAATCTGGAAAGTGTTTCCTGAGGGTCAGCACACAGAAACTGTCTTCGAGAACCGGAAGTTTGTATCTCTTGCTGGCAACCAAACTTGGTACTGTAAGAGTCACCTAGGTGTTACTGGTTTTGAAGGCATGGAGGGGTCATGGAAAGCAGCTGAGGCTTGGCACTATGGGAGGCCAGGAGAGGCCATTGGTATAAGCGTAGCCTCATTAGTAGTTGAAGGCCCAGAATGAAGGGGTCATGTAAAAAAGTTGAGGCTTGGCACCACGAAGAGAGCCCAGAAGAGGCCATTGGTGAAAGTGCAGCCCAGTTGCAGAAAGGGCCCCCAGCAGTTTTTGAAACGCCATGGGATGATCACCATGGGATGATCACCAAGAACAGCAGCAGCAGTGGAGTGGAGCCAGCCAGAGCTTGGAGGACAAGCTGTGTTCGCTGCAAAGGACAGAACCAGATCCAAACCTTTTGGAGGAGTCCAGAAGATTGTGAGTGAATTCCAGACAATGGTACATTGATAATGTTTTTCTGCTGTCCAAAGATATTAGGAAAGCTTGATAGATGCTTGCTTTAATTTGGTCCAGTGCATTAGCAACCCTCGTGATTGTTCTTCTTGTAAATAGTTTTGCTGATACAGTGTTAAATTGTGTCGTAAAGGTAAAGCATTTTTTTTTTTAATACAGAAAAGGGGAAATGTTGGGGAAGTTTATTTTTAGTTATGTTTAAAATGTTTTTATGCACTGTTGGGTGCGGGGCTGCCTAGGCTTTTGGCATTTTGTATTGTCTGCAGGTGTGGGATTTCTGTGGCGGGGAGATGTTTAATTGCTTATGATCTGCACCTGAGAAGTTCTGAGCATATGCTCAGGGTTCCACTGTCGAAGGAGTATGGCACTGGCCATGACGGTGGTTCCCTCTGCTGAGTTCTGGCAGAGTTTACACCCATCAAAGTGCCTCCTTGCTGTCTCCCTTGCTGAGCCACCACAGCAGAGTACAACAGTACACACTTTGTTTATGTGGCACCGGGGATGGAACCCAGGGCTTTGTGCATGCTAGGCAAGCACTCTACCAACTGAGTGCATCCTAGTGTGTTCTCTCTATTGCTTGTGCATCTCTCTTGCTCTTTCTCCCCCTCTTTCCCAGTCTCTCTCTTTGCCCTGTCAGGACAGAGAGGGCAGCCCATGCTTGGCAAACCAAGGAGTAGTCATTTACCAGAACCAAAGTGGCAGGCACCTGGATCTTAGACTTTTAACCTAAGACAGAGACTTCAGTTCAAGTTCAAAGGCAGGGAAGGTCTAGATGTCCCAGCTCAGAGCCATCAGGTAGGGTGGATCCTCTAGTACCAGGAAATGGATCTGCCCTTTGTTCTTTCTAGGCTATCAAGTGATTGCACGAGGCCCACCTATCTATCTGGGAGGGGAAACTTCTGTCCTCAGTCAGTCCACCCCCACGCTAATCTCATGCTCAAATACCTGTGCTCTTTATCTGGTTTCAAGGCCTCACAAATTGAAAGGCTCAATCATCAGAAGACATGCCTCCTTCTCATCAGAAATTCAAGGAGCTTCTTTTCTAAAACTTTCTCTAAGTGAATCATAGTGGGGTGGCCAGGGGCATCACTGCCTTGTGGCTAAATGGATGGATGACCTGGATCAGCACCATTAGCATCCCTGCTGGGCTTGGCTCAGAAGGGTGTCTGGCTGTTTCCACACGGCAGATTGGAACTGAACTGCTGAGGGGTCATCATGAGGACCCTGCTTCTGCAGGCTTCCCTTCAGGGATCCCCAAGGCTGGTGTTGGAGGGCAGACTTAGGAAAGCCCTAGAGAAAGTCAATTGATAATGTCTTAGTCAACTTCTCTAGGCTCAGGGCAGGCACTTCAGTTTATACAATATTCTTGGTGCTGGATACAGGTCAGAGATTGCTGAAGCAATATCTCCCCAGGGCACCCCTGAGTTGTCCCAGAGGCTGGTGCTCCTCATTGCTCCACTATAATCTTTGTGGGCCCATTTTGTTTCTCAAGGCTGCTCTCACATTAGATACTGGGATCATATGTACCTACAGACCTCTAGCTTATGTATCTAAGAGGCTCTTAGCCACCAACATATCTAGACTGGAAAATGCCTGGCTGCTGTGATGCTCACAGCTGGCAGAGGTATGAGGGAACTGGGGCTCTTACCCATGTCATGTCAATGGAAGGTCATATCCAGGCAAGTTAAACACAGTGAGGCTGGTACAGAGTGTATGCTGATGTCAGCAAATGGTGGGGGCACACAGATCTGAGGAGTGTGTGGCAGAAGTTTATTTGTAGTTGTGTTTAAGTTGTTTTGTGCATTGTTGGGGGAAGGGCTGCCTAGCCTTGTATTGGCTGCAGTGTGTTGGCTTTATGTAACCAATGTTTGATTCCTCATGACCTGCACATGCTCACTGCTCTCTGACAGAGCTATTATCAATGAAACACCAGAGGAGCTTCTGTGTCTATAAAAAAGAGATCAGATAATTGGGGTTCCATTATACAAGATGGCACTTGCCGTGACAGGTGGTATCCTCTGCTGAGGTCTGACAGGATTTGCGTCCTTGTCTTTATTGCTGAACCACCCAGTAGCATACTGCTACAGGTTTGTGTTCACATGAAGGTGCATCTGCATGCCTCAGGATCTCTAAATTAGCACAGAGAAGAAAGCACTAGGTGGGACAAAGTGTGGTCCATCTGGAGGATTAAACAAAAAGAAAGAGACCGTCGTAGATGCTTCTAGAAAACTATGCATGACTGTTTATATCATCGCCAGACACACAAAACATGACAAACCCCTTTCTGAATCTCCTACATAGCCCAGTGAGGTCTCAGCAGGCCCCAGGAGGTGGATGCTATTATTCTACCCACTTTGTGGGTAAAAAAAATGAGGACCAGGGAAGTGACAGATGTGCCTATGCAGTAGAGGTCTGGGTGTGGACCTGAGGTCTTGTCTCTTTATTGATGGTGACGAGGCTGTAGGCTCTGTGATGAGGGGAGTAAGTAAGGATGAGGCAAGAACCACTCATTTTCCTTTCAAAGTTTTTCATTTGTGTGTACGAGGTATGTGTGTTTGTTCATGTGTGTGAGGAGGGTAAGGAACTATGTTGTATGTCCCGGTATTCATGAGCCGGTCTGAGGGCAACCTCAGGTATTAGTCCTCACCCTCCAACTTAATTTTGAGGTCAGGTCTCTTTTGCTTTGTTCCATGTGCTGTTTATTCTAGGCTGGCTGTCCTGTGACTTTTGGGCATGGGGTCTTCTGTCTCAGCCTCTGACCTTGTGGAAGGATACTGGGATTACAGATAACACCTCCCTGATGTCATCAGGCTTGTGCAGCAGGTGTTTTCACCTTCTGACCCATCTTCCCGGCTCTCGTTCTCTCTCTCCTTCTCTCTCTGAATGCTTGTGTAGGATAGAGGACAACTTTGAATGCTATCACTTACCTCCCTTCCTCCCTTCCGTCCTCTCTCCTCCTCCCTGAACCCCTCACCTCTGATAGCTGGCCAGAGAGCCCCAGCACTTTACCAGCTAAGCTATCTTCCCAGCCTCATTTTCTTCTTCTACTTTTCCATGCCCTCTTCATTTTCTCCCTGGGTACTTATTTGATTTTATTTACAAACCGCCAACAGAACTGCCCGGCTAGGGACAATGAGCCTTGGATTCCTACATTATATTTTACTGCATTTCAAAGTAAAATGCATTTCAAAAATGCTGTCATGTTGTTTTAAAGACTCCTCCAAATCCAAAGGGGAGAACACTGAACCTGTAGGAAGTTGGTGGAAGAAGCTATAAAAGTGTCCCTAAGTCTTGGTGGATACCTTGCTTATTCACGGGTATCAGCTCTGTATGTTGTGATTTGGGAAACAGGGTGTTAGAGATGGGAGAATCCTGATCAGAGTCTAACTCAGGTCCTCATATCTCAGTCAGAGGCAGAGACTTGCCCTTGCTCCAGAGCCCACTTGGCTGCCCTGACTCTAGGCTGGGAAAGAATGAGAATGGCCAATGACTCCTGCATCGTGGCTGCAGGGCTACCAAGGTCAAAACTGTCCAAGGAACTATATTTGGTCCAGGACAAAACTCAAGGGCCACCTGGCAACAGAAGTGTCCCCCCAAAAGCCTGGCACAGAAATCACCTCTTTATTTGCCTCTTTCCGTCTCCAAGTCTGCTCTCTGGCTCATGTCTGCTACTCTTTAACTTGTCCAGCTGTTTAGAATGAGGTTGCCATTGGTGACAGCAGGTATCCTGGCAGCCCAGGGCAGAAAGACCACTTGAGGCTTCATTGAGTGCAGGGCTTTCACAGGAGCCCCAGGGATGGGCATGGTGGTAGCTAGAGGGCTGGAGCTGATTAGCTCCATGACTTATTTAAAGCCCCCCCCCCAACTAGGTCTCAGTTTCTTTGTAGAATAAATGGAGTGGCTAGTGGCTGCCGATGGGTGGTCGAAGTCTCAGGAGAAAGGCAGCACACCCTGTCTCTAAACATCTTTCTTGTCCCAGTTTCAGTTGGGGGTGGGGGGCAGGGACCTCTATCTTGTCTCCATGGAAACCAGTTTGCCCACTCCCTCTTTGGCCAGTGTCTTCATGGTGATTTTGGGACATGGTGGGTTCCAACCTCTTACTGGCTGGTGACCTTGATCCTAGTCCCTTAGAATGTCCATAATACGGGACCCGTAAAGACCAAGCTGTATTTCATAGATCAGTTGAGAGGCTATGGAGGCAGAAGAGCCTGGCAGACAGCCCCATATTCTGACTTGGCTTTGTACCAGTGGCTTCTCGGACCTGTTCCACTCTTGAAATCTTTCACTTGTAAAAGGGTCTTCTGAGTCCCCAAACTCCAGTCTTGATGTCTCTGATTCTAGTCTACCACCTTCTACCTTTCAAAGGAGGCATTGACACAGAGGGCTCAACACTCAGTGACCAATGCCTTAGAGATTCACGTGGTTGACCTGGCCGTAGGTGATTACAGGCCAGGTGTAGACGTGGGCTGGTCACTTTGATTTTTGTCCTCAGCTTACAGCATGGTCATGGACCTCCTGAGGATGATCCACCAGGGCATGGACAGGGTTGTGGTTCAGATTCAGAGCTGACGTGCACCTTGTGTGGGAGGTTCCATGTTCTTGAGGTGACTGGGCTGTGACCCAGACCTGAGATTGGCAGTACACGGAGTGGTTGGCATACACAGCTGTTACACCAAATGCCTGCCTACTCACTCTTTGGGGTCAATGACAGAGACTCAGCTCAGGTGGCATAAAGGAGGTTCTTGTGATCAAAGAGTTCAAGGTCAGCTGGACACAGCTCCAGCGTCACCGACACTGTCCAGTGTACCGTCGGTCTCTCCTCGGGTCTCCTTGTCCTGTGAGAGGCTGCGCTAGCCCAGCTTCTCCAGAGAAACTGCAAATGTGTATGGCACCATTGGTACCATTTCTACACATACCATTTGTGTATGGTCACAGTGGGTTCCTGCAGAAGTGGAGTTACTGCAGAGAGCTGGAGTCCCTGGGGACTCTAGGGGAGGTCCCCATGCTGAGGACTAGGAGGAGCATCCATTAAATGTTTGAGTCATTCCCAAACACCTACACTAAAATCCAAACCTCCAGTACACAGGTTTCTGAAGGTGTGTGTGCGTGATTATGTGCATGAGTGTGTGTGTGTGTGTGTGTGTGTTAGTATATATGTGTATGTATGTGTGTGTGTAGTATATGTGTGTGTGCATGTGTGTGTGTGTAGTATATGTGTGTAGTATATGTGTGTGTGCATGTGTATGTATGTTTGTGTGTGTGTGTGTGTGTAGTATATATGTGTATGTATGTGTGTGTGTAGTATATGTGTGTGTGCATGTGTGTGTATGTTTGTGTGTGTGTGTAGTATATATGTGTATGTATGTGTGTGTGTGTAGTATATATGTGTGTGCATGTGTGGGTAGTATATGTGTGTGTGCATGTGTGTGTATGTTTGTGTGTGTGTGTGTAGTATATGTGTGTATGTATGTGTGTGTGTAGTATATGTGTGTGTGCATGTGTATGTTTGTGTGTGTGTGTGTAGTATATATGTGTATGTATGTGTGTGTGTAGTATATGTGTGTGTACATGGGTGTGTATGTTTGTGTGTGTGTAGTATATGTTTGTATGTATGTGTGTGTGTAGTATATGTGTATGTACATGTGTGTATATGTTTGTGTGTGTGTAGTATATATGTGTGTGTGTGTGTGTAGTATATGTGTGTGTGCATGTGTGTATATGTTTGTGTGTGTGTGTAGTATATGTGTGTATGTATGTGTGTGTAGTATATGTGTGTGTACATGGGTGTGTATGTTTGTGTGTGTGTAGTATATGTGTGTATGTATGTGTGTGTGTAGTATATGTGTATGTACATGTGTGTATATGTTTGTGTGTAGTATATATGTGTGTGTGTGTAGTATATGTGTATGTGCATGTGTGTGTATGTTTGTGTGTGTGTGTGTGTAGTATATGTGTGTGTGCATGTGTATGTTTGTGTGTGTGTGTAGTATATATGTGTATGTATGTGTGTGTAGTATATGTGTGTGTGCATGTGTGTGTATGTTTGTGTGTGTGTGTGTGTAGTATATATGTGTATGTGTGTGTGTGTAGTATATGTGTGTGTGCATGTGTGTGTATGTTTGTGTGTGTGTGTGTGTGTGTGTGTGTGTGTGTGTGTGTGTGTGTCTTGGGTAGGATCAGCATCTCATGGGAAGAGGCAGGAGAGCCCTCTCACGCTGCTGACTGAAGCTCAGCTCCCCACAAGGTTTTCACTCCTGGGTAGATTTCCCCCACTTACTGGCAGAGCTGGTGTCAGCTCAGAGGTTCCTCCTGCCAGCTTAACATCCTCAGCTCCACTCCAATCCTTATTTTACACTCATTTGGCCTAACTATGCCTCCTTGTCCACTCCTGAGCCAATCATAACCTCCAAAATGGGGAGAACGCTATTGGGTCACCTATCCAGTCAGGATATCTGTGGTTTCTCCCAAACCACATGGACACTGTGGGGGAAGGAGTACTGAGTCAGTCCTCAGAACCGTGAGTATCTGCCATGCCGTGAGAAGTCCTTATGAAAGGACAGCTTCAGAGGAACAGTGCCGAAGGCCCATACTACGGATTCTACAGAGATGATCGGGTGCAGCTGCTCTCTAGCCCATCTCTCCTGTACCAACCTCCCTGCCTGTTTCTTCTGGAGGCTTCCAGTGTCTCCTGGAATAGCGGCTTACCCCTATATCAACACTGTCCTAACTCCAACAACCACAGGTCTCATGCCCACCCTGGCCTGATTTCCTTGGGGAATTTCCAGCTGGTTTTGTGGAGCACACTTCAAACTGGAAGTAAACTTTGACTCCCTGTCATGGTGTTCCCTCAATGCGCCTGAGAGTCTCTCTTTACAGAGTATGGAGGGGAAGGTGTTACTGGTTTGAAAACCACCTCCTTTGTGTCTCTCACAGACTAGGAGTAGCTGTTATTGTTCCGACAGGGCCAACTTCCCTGACTGGGAGGTAGACAGTAGGCTTCATCATGTCTGGTACCCAGGGATAGCTTGGAAAGAGTAAGTCTTGTTGCTTGGGGTCCTGGAGGGCCTTGAAGGACATTCTGCACAGCTCAGGAGAGAGTTTAGATGTCAGCACAGGACACTGCTTCAAGGAAAGCCGGTGTGTGGATCTGTGTCTGTATGAGGCTAACACACACACACACACACACACACACACACACACACGTGCGCACGCACACACACACGTATATATAAGCCTTTCTCTAAGCCTCTGCTCAGAGAAAGCTCAGAAAACATTCTTGTCCCCTGTCAGTGCTTTTTCTTTCCTTTCCAGAGCACTGGGGCTCCGCTTGGAGGCTGGGTGGGCACTGAGGGCCATTAGATGCTGAATATGGTGTGTGTGTGTGTGTGTGTGTGTGTGTGTGTCAGCATCTACCACCCTGGTCCTCCATTGCCAGGGAGAGCAGGGTTAGCAGGCGGGAGCAATCCAGACACCGTCAAGAGCTGTCCAGTAAATAAAACCAAGAGGTAGATTAAAAAGAGAAACAAGTGGGTTGTAGAGAGCAGCTCATAGAAGCCACACAGGTTGAGGTGGGTGCTAGGAACAGGCTTGAAGGGTCATAGGGTTTGCTGGGGCTCTGCTAGGAGAGGCCTGGAGTGGGAGGGTCCTTCCAGAACCTGATGGTTAGGGGCACGTGGGAGGAGTGCTCAAGGAGGCCCCACAGCTATCCTGGGTCCTAGGGGTGGAAGAGGTGGGATGTTAGGGCTAAACTGTCTTATCACGTACGCTTCCTCTCTTGCCTTTGCTGTAGCCATGCTAGCCTCCTTCCTGCCCCTCATTGGGCCAGTTCACAGACTGGGGCCTGTATGCGTATAGGCACCAAAACGTTTCCAAAGATTTTTTTCTGTCACTCTCGACAGTGTCACTTTCCCTGTTCATGTGGTCTGTGGTCAGCCAGTGCCAGACAAGACCATCCTTGCTGTACCTCTGTGCTGCCAGGACCAAGATCACCGTCCACACACAGAGATGGTTTACTGCTCCATCTCCTAAAGTAACAGTACCATTTGCCAAGGCTGCCCCACCTCCTGCTGGCTCTGTCCACATTTGAGACTCACCACAGTGCTCTGGGGATCCTCTTCTACTTCAAGGCCTCAGGAGTCTTGCCACATCCCAGATACATGTGGGGAAAGGACTCTTCATAGACAGCTTGGACCAGATTGCATATTTCAGTAAGTTTCATGACCCGAGAGAGAGTTTCCAGTTTCTTCACTTTTCCTTGCAGACTGGGAAAGCTACATGGTCACAGTGTGAACATCACTTGCCAACCTAGTACATAGGGCAGAGGGAGATACTGAATGTCAACACACGCGGCTGGAGGACCAGGGCTTTCTGTGTCTGTGTGCTCAGACATAAGTGTGAGATGAATCTGTGTGCATGTGTGTGCACATAGTGTGCAGGGAATGGGAAGCAACCATCCCCAGATCACACAGCAATGGAACTGAAGCTGCGACTTCCTGACTAGAGTAGCAGGTCTGTGATGGAGCAGGAAGATCTTGGCCTGCTCATGGGGGACAAGAATGGGGAGTGATACAGTCAACTCTTGAGGGCAGAGGAGGGGCGATGGTGAGGGAACTGTTTTTCCAGGATGACATGTGCCCCCTCCCCAACAGGCAGACGACTTGGCCATTTTCTTGTGCACACCAGCAGACAGAGCACAAGAGTCTTCAAGGGCCAGGAAAGTAGCCTCACCTGACTCTGTCATTAGCCACACCTACAGTTGTATCACCATAACTCCCTGGCACCCCAATGCTCACGTGTAAAGTGGAGGGAACAAACGGTGCCTTATCCAGTATCCACAGTGCAGTCAGGTGAGTGCTGCTGGGATCTAGAGATGGCTGGTATTGCCCATGAATGACCCTGGGCCAGGCAGATCCCTGGTATCTTAGAGGTCCACTAGCGAGGAGGACATTATAGGGACTGTACTGATCCCTTACTCACCCTAGATGTTGCAGCAGACTGTGAGAGAAAGCTCATCAAAGGGAAACCTGGGGTATAGCTGAAATGGGGTGAGGGAGGAGGAGGAGGAGGAGGAGGAGGAGGAGGAGGAGGAGGAGGAGGAGGAGGAAGAGGAAGAGGAGAGGAGGAGGAGGAGGAGGAGGAGGAAGACGAGAAGAAATTTCTCAGGAAGCCAATAGGGGTGGAGACGGGGGTCAGAAATGACAGGAATGAAGTGACAGGCAACCTAGGCAGGTTAATCTTTTTCTAATAGGAGCTCACTGTCTGGAGGAGCTGAACATTCTCAAGCTTAGCCCAATGGGACGAATCCAAGGGGGCTGAGTCCCATTCCCTTGGCTCAGCAGTGTCCCTGTACTTCCCACATTGCATGTAAAGGTGATGGGGGTGGTTCTGGGGACGGCAGCCACCACTTGGATAAAAAAGAAATAAGAGAACATACATCACAGTGCTATGGTGTAGGATAGATGCTCCTTTGTGTGAATAGTTGTTGCTTACTGTATACACAGCTGTCAGGCAAGCACTGGGGTGCAACATATTTGTCTTCCTGGCTCTAGTGGATGAACTCTGAAAGCCAGGCTTTCAGCCTCCCTCATTTCTGTGGGGCCTCCAGGCCTTTTGTCCCCTGAACAAGGACACTGGTGCTGGGCACAGGGCAGGGCAGGCTGGAGAATTTCCGCAGAGCGCCTCTTCCCACACGACAATGCTGCTGGCTCTGCAAGGTGGTGGTGGTATCACTACGTGGGGTCTGAGGACTTGGGTGCTGAAGTTGGGTGACATGGGTGTGTGGGGAGTTAACTGTTTCAAAGCTTCTGTGCTACGGAGGACAGCCCTGCTTTTCTCTGTTTGAGAGTCTCTGCGCTCCTCACCTGTGGTCAGAGGTGCTTGCAAGCCAGCAAAGAAAGACCCTAAGACAGGTCCAACTGGCTGCTTGGAGAAACTCTGAACCCTAGGTGTGGGGTAATTGGGTAAAACCTTTCCTGCCTCAGGATCACCTGCCATTGATCTTGGGGAGAGAAGGAAGATACTCTTCCCCACTGGTCAAGAGACACCAAATTCTAGAGGCTGGACATGGTCTAAAGGCCTCCAGGAGGTAGAAGGCTCTGGGCTGACCTGATTTTGGGAGATTGTGTGTGTGTGTGTGTGTGTGTGTTGTGTGTGAGCTAGAGGACTGCTATGTAGACCAGGATAATTTCAAACTTGTGACACCCATCCCTTACCTCAACCTCCCAAGTGCTGGAATTATAGCTGTGCGCAATAGGTATGTTTTCCATCAAGCAGCTCTGGCCAGAATGAATGCGTGGGAGTTAACGGCCCTTCATCGTTCCCATTTGTCATTCTTTCTTCATGTAAAACTTCCTGCCGCAGAGCCCAGGATGTGTGAGAGTCCATCTGCGTTTGCTCTCTCCCCTGAGCACGACATGGAAAGCCATTTACATCTGTGTTTCTGTTTGCCCCTTCGTTCTGACGGGGACAGCATTCCGATGGGACAGCCCTGAACACGGCCAGGTCTTTAGTCGTAATAAAAAGCACATAGCAGACTCTGCAGCCCATGGTAGCCATGTCCTCCTGACCTGACTTGCTGCCTGTTTGCCATGCTGTCCAGTCCTGATGCCCCAAAGGCATCTTTGTTTCCCCAGAAGAACCAAAACCAGAAGCAAAATCTCCAAATACACACATGTCAACCCCACCCCCACCATTAGGATCCTTGCTTCTGTGTGTGTGTGTGTTCAATGTGAACAAATACATCTTACTGGCTTTCTCTCCAAATCTCTGGGTGTGACAAGTCAATTCAGGGACACCTTGAAGCCTAAGGTTCTATCTACACCTGGGTCACGAAAAGTGCTGGGTGGATCCCACAGAGCAAGCAGGCCACAGCCTGAGAGTGATCTGCTGTGAAGCACAGGGGCCGGAAGAGGGGACCGAAACACGCCTGTCTGCATGCTGTGGCCTCTTCCATGTCCATTGTGCAGCCCACCCACCTGGCTACTTTTTATTGCACAGTTCTATCCACTGTCTTTGTGAGGGGTCAGCACAATTACCTGCACAGCTATCAATAGACGCCCGGAGAGCTAGTACAATTAACCCTCTGAAGCTGGGGCCATGTTGCTTCCCACTGGTGAAGCTGCCTACACCTCAGCTCTCTTCCTCCCGGGTGTTCAAGAGGCAACAAAATGTATCTTCATCTTGTGGATTCAGTTAAGAGAGAGATTATTCCTAAAAAGCATCATTGAGCATTTTTTTTTTTTTTTGCTGTTCTGAGAGTGAGAAAATTACTTGCTAAGAACACACAAACTATTACTTTTTTTATATATTGCTCATTTATCGACATATGATTGCTAGAAAAGCTATTTCAGGGGGAAAAAAAACCCCACAGGATAAGATAGATGTTAAGACTTATTTCCCCTCCACCCGGAGTAACCAGCACTGGTGGAGCCCTATGCAAACAAGCTTAAGGTCATTCTATTTGTTACACATTAGTTAAATGGGACTGTTTTACACCAAACAAAAACAGACACTCCTTTGGCTTAAAAAAAAAAAAATCAGCCAACTTTTGCTATGCAACTTTTATCTCAAATAGATGAGGATTCTAATTTTATCTGTGTTCAATAAACAGGTTCTAAAAAACAACAACACACACACAAAATGAAACTGTTTACTTTTTCCCTGCAACGCTTTGAGCAGCAGAAGGAAACAAAAATCACAGAAAGCAGGAATTTCTGTGCATGTGAAACTGCCAGGTCCCCTCCACCCATCTGCACAGAAATCAGTTACTTTTATGTGTTAATTTTATATGAGGTTATTGTATCTTTGCAGTATTTCCCAGACTATTAGGATTTTAAAAAATTAAAAAAAAAAAAGATAAAAAGAACGTGGGAGGTAAGGCAAACTGTGGCTCCCTAATCCTTCATTGTCTTTCAGGTTTTTCTTGGCTTCCATTTTTTTGCTTTAAAAATTATTTTCTTTTGGTTTTTGGTCAAAAATGTACAAAATGTATATTTTTAAATATCAAAAAAATTTACAGATTTTGAGCATGACAAAAAAAACCCTTAATCTACAACATTTCCCCAGAAATATTAAAAAATGTCATCTGCGTTTGTTCTACTTAAATATAAACGTCATTTTCACAATATCTCCTGATGTGTTCAGGCTGACGTGTACATATGAAAAATCTCTACAGAGGATTTTGGACAATATTGGAAAAATGCAAACAGCCTATATGTAAAATTTTCACGGAAGCGGTCCTGGCTCTGTTCATGTGATTTTTAAGACACTAGGGTATCTTGGACAGGAGAGGCGGACTTGGCTAGTGGGAACCACGCTGTGATGGTCCCCAGGGGTGCAGCGAAGGGAGGAAACAGTTGACCTCTCTCTGTCCCCTGGAGACCCGCGCGGCCTGGCGGCGCCCGCCCTACGCCGTCCCGGGGCTCGCTCGAGTTTTCGTTCTCTGAAGCTCACCGGGGCTGTGGACAGACCCCCAGACGCTGTGAGCCTTGCGTGGCCTGCAGCGCGGACTTGTGTGGGGTCCTGCACAAGTGTTAGCCTGCGGGGATCCACAGATCCCAGCCCCGCAGCTGAGCTGCCGAGCGAGGCGCAGCCTTTCCACTTGTTGTCGGAAGTTCACGCCTCCCTTAGAATACCTTTTAAAAAAAAATTGTCTTGACCCAGTTCTAACCCGCCCAGACTTGCAGCCTCAGAGCGCGGGGGTACCGCCAGGCCACGATCTCAGACCCGCCAGGGACTCCCAGGCAACTGTGGCCAAGGTAGCCAGCTCAGCGAAAAGGGTCTGCAGACGACGGTGCGCAGGGCTCCTTTTTTGGCTCTCACCGTCCCCGGGTCACCCGCAGGAGCGGCAGGCGGGGTTAGGACTCTTGGCTCCTGTACCCCGGTGCACCAGAGCTTAGCCTCACACGCGGAAAGCGCACGGGCTTTGGCCGTGTCGGCCAAGCCTGGGAAGGGGGTCCCCAGGGCCTGTGGGCTCAGGGCATGAGTCCGCGGGCGACCTTCGGAAAAGGACGCGGAGGGCAAGGCGGGCACAACTGGCTCCCAGGCCTGAGGCTCGCAGCGGCCACACTGATTAGCCCTCCCGGGGCGCGCGGGACCACCCACGCCGCAGCCGACGTGGGAACTCCGCGGTCACACAGGCCTCCTGCGGGGTCCCGGGCTTTGATTGTCCCCAGCACATTGCCAGGGAACCACTGAGTCACTATCCTGGGTGGAGAGGTCCCCAAAGACTGGACCCCCAGAGGACTGTGTTCGTGGACGGACCCCGCGGCGCCAGGCACCGGAGGGGTGTTGGGCTCTGAGGGCCCAGGGCGCAGTTCCAAAGGCCAGAAAATGGAAACTGAGAAAAGAATCCCCAAATCCGGCCGGGCCGCAAGCCCACCGGCTTACATAAAGCCTCAGGAACCCGCCTGCCCGCCCGCGGCCTCCAGGCCTGAGGGGAACAATCATGGAGCGCCTGGGCAGGCTGTCCTGGGGTTGGCACTGCCACCGACCCCCTGACCAAGGGCCTGGAGTGACCCAGGGAGGGGGCAGGGGTCTCGGCCTCTTCCCATCCTCTGCTCTGAGAAACGTTTAACTGGCCTTTAATCACATTAGCAGCCGGCCCCAATTAGGGCCAAGGGAGGGGGAGGCAGGAGGAAAGTGTCACCCGAGGATAAAGATCCTTTCATGTCCTTGGCCTGGCCTCGGGCAATGCGGCGGGCCACCACCCCCGGCCTTTGATGGCCGGCGCCTGGCCGCCGCCGCCTCCTTTGCCCTCTGCGCCCCACAATGTGCCATCGCTGTGCGGGTCCGAAGCGAGTGCGCTGGGCCTTCCCGCAGTCTGGAGCTTAGGTCGGAGGCTTGGCGGGGCACAGGCAGGTGCTCCAGTGGGCAGCCAGGCTTACAGAGCTTCCGAGGACACTGCCCCTGCCCTTCGGAGGCCCGGGTTGGCCAGGACCCTGGTAAGGGCCTACTCAGTGGTTCCAAGGGAGGGTGACCCACTGTCACCGGCACCCCGGGCAGCGTTACCTGTGGCCTCCTGCACTCCCTAGTGAGGGAGAGGGAGACACAGCCCTGGGTGGACAGTGAAGCTCGGTCTCTGCTCAAGTCACTACTATCAGGTCCAGGTCCGGTGCCACTACGACCGGCCGGCTTCGCCTGCCCCAGGTTCCCCTGTCTTGGGCGCATGGGTGACGCAGAGATCAGGATACAGAGTCGGCCGGCCGTGCGCCCTGTCGAGGCGTCGCCTTACGCACAGGCTCAGGCCCTCGGTGCTGCTCGGTACGGCTTACCTTGCTCGGCCAGGCATGGTGCCGGGCTCGCTCTGGACTGGATCGGGTCGGGGTCGGGCGAGGACAGCGGCCTCCCGCGCCGCCGGAATGCTGATGCTGCTGGCGGCCGGGGACGCGCGGTGGCCGCCCAGGACCCCCGCCCCACCGCGGCAGCTGCAGCCCGGAGCCGCGTGACCCCAGCCGCGACCTCCCTGCGCTAGGCTGTTTGTCCGCACACAAAAGAGAACACTCATATTTTTCTTTTCGCAGCACGGATTTCACACCCACCCCGTCTCCCCTCCCCCGTGTTACCCCCCACCTCACACGCACTCGGCTGAGAACCTCTTTTTCCTCTCCGTACCCACTTTGTCTCGCCTTTCTCTACCATTTAATTCCATGGTTGTCTTCGAGGATGTCAGTGTAGCTTAGAAAGTTTCATAGAAAGTCAGAAAGCAATTAGAGAGGCCCTTTTATTGGAGGCTTTTAAAGGGGAGTTTGAGGACTGAACACAATCCCATTAAGCCGCCAAAACTCCCACAGCCTTCAATAGGGCTCCTCAATACTTCGACAGACTTTCGCTGGCTCATTGGGAAAGAGGGGTTTCAATCTCCAGTTCCGTAGCCGACTCACAACAGCGTGGCCTTGAACTTCTCATTCCTTCTTTTCTCATCGGAATCCCCATTGGACTGAACATTAATTAATGTCTGCAGAGCCGTCCTAAGGTCTCTGACAAGTGCTTATGAAAACTTCAAGCCCTTTAATACAGCTACCGGCATCCTGACTGTTTATTTGAATTAAAAAAAAAAAATCCAGGCAGGTTTTAGAAATGTGAGCCTGATCTTTAAAAATAAACTTCTACCTTTCTCAGCTTAAAAAAAAGAGAACAGCCAGTGTTTGAAAAATGGCTCAAAGAAATTATGCTTTGCTGGGGGAAAAAGATCATTTATGACCAAAGTTCCAGCTTTTTTTTTTTTTTAGTGCCAAATTATAACTCACTGGATAACTGGATGGGGATGGGGGGCTGAGGAGGAAGAACGTTGGATTCTAATGCTAATGCAGGCCTGCTGTGCTGGGGTGGTGTGTGGCCAGGCCACCCTGCACAGCGGGGGACATCTCCATGGGTTTTCATTCCACAGAGGTGAAATTACCACCTCCTTATGTGATAAACTGGGGGCTTCCTGCAGGATGTGCAGATTTGGGATTGTTTAATGGCAGGCACGTTCTATACAGCACAGCCTTTGCTTCTCTGTTGTGGAAAAGAACTGTTCTTGACAATAAAAATTAATCTCTTCCTTAAGAAGGCAGTATGTAAAGAAAGCAGGTGTGTTAAGGAAATAAAGTTATATATATATATACATATACATACACACACACACACACACACACACACACACACAGAGAGAGAGAGAATGAGGGAGAGAGAGAGAGAGAGAGAGAGAGAGAGAGAGTTGGTACTTGGTTGTCAAAGCAAAGTACCAGGCTTAGCACAGTTAGGATTCTTGCTCCTTGTGGGTGAGCACAGATGTTCATTTTGTTAAATAGAAGTTTGTATTTGACAGTTTCTGGATTGGACTTTGGAGAGGAAAGGAGAGGAGGAGATAGATTCATGGGTAAGGAATTTATAATTTAGACCCTGACTGCCTGCATGGTAGGGGAGGTAGATTGTTTTCTAGACCTGTTGGGTTGGGGGTGGTTACAAATAGATACGCAGAAGTGGAATGTTTAATTTGTGTCATAATACTTGGTTAGACACAATTCTGAAAAGCTCTCACATTTGTCTCCTCTGGCCTGCTGCCTTCAGGGTCAGCTCTTGGGCCTCTGGTCTTGTGTCTCCACCGGTCCAGCTGTCTCTGCTGTCATTGTTACTCTCCAACCTCTTTGCCTGGATACAGCAAGGAGCCTGGATGATAAAGGACAGCCACTTTCCACCCCCAAATCCAAGGGCAAGCATCCCACCTTCGGGCCCCCCCCCCCCCGACGTAGCCACACTGTTCAACAAGCCCCTGTTGTAAGGACTTTTGTTGTTGAAATCCAGCTTTAATCCATGGTCGTCTGATAGGATGCAGGGGGTTATTTTAATTTTCTTGTATCTGTTGAGACTCGCTTGATGACTGAGGGTGTGCTTGGTTTTGGAGAAGGTTACGTGAAGAACAGGTATGTTCTTTTGTGTGTGGGTGAAATGTTCTATAGATATCTGTTAGGTCTCCTCACACTCCTCTCCCTTTCACCTTCTCTCTCCCTTTTGCCCTCTCAGACTCACAGGTCTGCAGTGACGCCTGTGGAGCTGTCTCTACCAGTGAGCAGTCACAGAAGCCTATGCCAGGCCGCCAACGTCTAGCCATATTTGCAAGGTTGGAGAAAACCATATATGCTTCTGATTAACAGGGGTCACCAGTATGCTTCATGTTCTCTGTCAGTGCCCAGGACGCCACAAACCATCTGTCAGTCAAGAGGATGTTGCTCTTTCTATCTTGTCTCAGCAAGAGGGAAAGTGGGGACCTTTCAGGGTTGTACCTGTTCATGATGCTTGGACACCTGTGAGAGGAGAGGACTCACTTCCTCATAAACTCACAGTTACTGAGTTTTAAATTGAGTGAATGGTTTAAATTAGGTAGGACCCTACACTGTTTAAAAGATGAGTACGACTCAATTGGACTGTCATAGAAAATGGGGGGGGGGGTGGAACAAACAAAATCAGAGACATCTAAACGGCATGTCTCTGTTCTGGATAGCCTGCATTCGCCTGAGAGGAGCAGGCTCCCGAGAGAGGCAGGAGAATTTCCAAGGCAGGAATGTCCTGGTCAAGGCTCCAGGGGAGGGTGCATCTTATGGTGGTCTGCTCATTGCCTCCCTGGAACCCCCTTCTAGGGAGTTACCGTATGTGAAGGCAGGGGTGGTTTTTGGAAATGTGCTGCACAGTGACAGTCTTCATACCTGGATGGGTTGAATTCAGGCACCTTCCTCTGGAGAGCATGGCTCACACTGAACCGCACTGGAACCCTGGCAGTGGGGGCTTGCTCTGAGGAGCTTGACAAACCCCACTGCCATCAATAAAGTGCGTTTAGAGCTGTGAGATAAAAATGACTTGAACACAGCTACTTTTAAAACTCTTCAGGGAACAAAGAGGCAGTGATCGCTGTGGTTCAGGAAGAAAGGAAAACGGGGAGAATAACTCTCTGAAGCCTAAAGGAGGAAAATTTGGCATTTAGGTTTTCCGGAAAATGTGTTAACAATTCGTGTGTGAGCCAGGTATCATTTCAGACCACTTATTCAAATGAACTAAATTGGAAGTATTAGCATTTAAAGATGATCGTGGCTTTGCCATGAACTTTACGCTCTCCAAAGGGGACCATCTCAGAGAGTTCTCATCGTCAGCCGGGAAACTGAACCCTCTTCCTCGGAGTTTGGTGTTCTCATTTCATATTCATCAGTGACAGCAAGATAATCAAAAGCAAAACACAGACACAGAAAACAGAGAGTTAGGCTTGGGGAAAGGCCGTGGAAGGAGCACGGTGGAGTGATTGCCATTTTCAAGCTGTCTTGCAAGCCTGCACTCTTGCTACCCCCCAACTCCCACCCCAAGTATTTTATTATTTTATTATTTTTTAATGGATGGGTGATTTAAGCCTTTCTAAGCCAGGAAATCCTTTGACCTTATTGTGTCTTTTCAACCAGGGACTTAGACTGAACAAAGTACTCATTCGGTTCACGTTATGGTTTTGGAGACCGTTTGGATGTGCTGATTTTATTCCAACTCAATAGTTAAAGAAAATATGTAGGGCCAGGTTCCTTTTAAATTGGCTTCCTGGGTGTTCTTTCTAGGGGGATGGGAAGGGAGAAACAAACAAGACAGAAATGCCCACTTTTGATTTATGGCTGGAAGCAGAACTGATATTGGGTTCTGTGCCAACCCTCAAGGAACTGGTGCGTTGTTTCACTGTGTGTTAAAGGCGGCTCTGGACCCAGGCCAGGTTTTCAGTTTTAATCGAAGCATCTCCTCTTTTATTCTGTGCTTCTTTATCTTAATTAGATGCCAGGACCCCTGCTTAGATCTGACTTTAACAATACCTGTCCACAAGCCCGTGGGGCAGGATGAATGTTAGAATGAAGATTTCTTTTGATTTCGGAGCGTAGGAAGGGAATGTAGGCAAATGCTGTGTACCGGAGTCACCACGGCTCAGACATTTGGATGGTCCCAGTCCAGTTCCGTGCAGTTGTAGATACTCTCTTGCAGAGAATATGGCAAATGGATGGTCAGGTTTGCAGGGGAGCTCTGAATGTATGCAGACGGGGTAGTGACATCAGGGCTTTTTCTCTTACTTAAAAAACAGTTTCTTTTTGAGGGCTTTCATTCTAGGAGGTTTCTGAATCGTGGGATGGGTCAGTCTGAGTTGTAACTCGGGTGCTGAAGTGTTCTCTGTTTAAAGAAAGCTGTTTGTTTTTAGGTGGTTTATAAAACTGTGTGGGCTGAGGGTTACACTTGGGTGCATTTTTCATGTGTGTGTGTATGTGTATTCATGTGTGTGTTCAATGTGTGCATGTGAGTGTGTGTGAGAGTGTATGTGCAGTGTGTGTGTGTATTCATGTGTGTATTCATTGTGTGCATGTGAGTATGAGTGTGAGAGTGTATATATGTATTCATGTGTGTGTTCATTGTGTGTGTGTGAGTGTGTATATTCATGTGTGTATGTGTGAGTGTGCATGTGTGTATGTGTATATTCATGTGTGTATTCATTGTGTGTATGTGAGTGTGAATGTGAGAGTGTGTGTGTGTGTGTGTGTGTGTGTGTGTGTGTGTGTATGTCCAGATGGAGGCCAGAGGACAACCCCTGCTGTTTTTCCTCAGGATCTGTTCTGCCTACCTGATTTTTGGAGACACTGACCTGTTGTTGGTTTGTCAGTTAGGCTAAACTGGCTGGCCAAAGAGTCCCAGGAATCTCCCTGTCTCTGCATCCCCCTTCTCGGGTGCTGGGATTACAGATGATTATCACTCCTCCTCCTTTTTGATGTAGGTGCTAGAGATCAAGTTCAAGTCCTCAGACTTGAAAGGTAAACACTATACAGACTTACCCATTTCTCTAGCCACCACTCCCCTACCCTTGGGTGTGTTAACACACGCCGTGCTGATGTTTCGGGGTCTCTGTAACTGCAGAACACACACCTCCACAAGGATGTGGCACCAGGGACCATTACAACCTGGATGTATCTGACCTGCCTCCTGCCAGGAGTATCCTGAGATGGCTGGCTAGCAGCATGACAACAGAATCTAGCTGATGTAACTCACAGGGCCCTATCCAGTTTTTGTTTTGTTTTGTTTCCAGAGACAGGGTTTCTCTGTTGTAACTTTGGCTGTCTTGGAACTCACTCTGTAGACCGGACTGGCCTTGAACTCACAGTGATCCACCTGCCTCTGCCTCCTGAGTCCTGGGATAAAAGGTGTGCACCACTACCTCTGGCTTTTGTTTGTTTGGTTGGTTGGTTGGTTTGCTTTGGTTTGGTTTGGTTTAGTTTGGTTTCCCCATCCAGTTTTGACTCAGTGATTTCACCTGACCTATATTAAACCCTAATAACTGTCAGCTCTTTCAAGGGAGCAGACCACTTTGGGCAGAAATAGTGAGCATTCTAGCTGAAGTGGGGCTATGATATACATTTTAATTATTACAGAGCTTTTTAATTTTCTCACGCAGGATCATGCATTGTTCAATTTTGATTGAGTTATTTTCAGGGCCCAGAGGAGTGGATGAAGTGGACCTAACCTTCATGCTCTCTTCACAGATGTCAGGATTCTTTATTAGGGCCTATATTGTTTTGAATGCTAGTACTTGACCACTGAAGACACATTGCTTAAATTAAAAAAGAAGTCATGAGTACATATTTATACAATGGAACATTATTCAGCCACAGAGGGGAATAGAACTCTGACATTTACAGTGTGGATGGAGCCTGGGGAAGATATACTAAGTGAAAAGAAATGGGTCACAGAAAAATCATACACTTCATGATCTCATTTACATGTAGGGGCTGAAAAAAAACTGCCCCATAGAAGCAGAGAGTAGAATGTGGTCACGAGATTATAAGAAGGGCAGCTGGGATGTGTGTCGGGGGAGGGGGGGTTTGAGCTGGGGTGTGTATGTGGGGGGGAAGGGGAGTTGGGTGAGGGCTAACAGAGTCCAGTGAACTAGAAGAAATATGTCCTAAATTCTATAGCACGGGGGAATGGTTATAGTTTATATAGTTATATATAGTTTATATAAATGGTTTATACATAGTTTATATTTTGTGAAGCTCTAGAAGATGAGTTTGGGGAGACAGAGCCATGGATAAACCATGTTTGTGCATGCCTAAGTACCAGAGTTCAGATGACTAGAACCCACATAAAGCCAGGTATGGTAGCACACGCCTTTAATCCCAGCACTTGGGAGGCAGAGGCAGGAGGATCTCGGTGAATTCCAAGCTACATAGCAAGTTCCAGGACAGCCAGAGCTACATAATAGAGGTACTCTGTCTCGAAAAACAAAACAAAACCAAGAAGAATCCACATGAAGGAAGCCTGGCAGGCAGGTGTGTATGGTGGCCACTTGTAATCTAGCCCTGGAGGGGTGGAGACAAGGGCCCTCTGGAGCAAGTCAGCTAGCTAGACTGGCTGATCTGTGAACTCTGGGTTCAGCTGAGAACCTTAGCCTCATTAAATAAAAATGCAGCCCCAAACATACACACACACGCGCGCACACACACACACACACACACACACACCACACTATCATCATTATCCCCACATACTTGCATCCATAAACCTGCAAATATGCATACACGCATGCACACACATACTACAAACACACATCCAGACCAAAAAATCAACAACACCCTCCCCTCAACAAACAAACAAACAACCATAAAAGTTCAGTTCTGTAATACAAGAAGTGGTACATGTTTAAGGAGATGGAACTCTGCCTTTATTTGATCATGACACATTAGGAAGAGCACTGGGACATCATATTGCATCCTATCAATAGATAAGATGAATGAAAAGACAACTTAGAGACAAAGGTGGTCCAGTATGCATGCAATGTTCAGCTTCCCACTTTACTGTTCAGGGATCGATCAAAACCATGAGGTAAAATATCCTGAAAGAAATAGGGGGGATCTATAAGCATTTCTGGCCATTGTTGGCATTTCTCTCATCACCAAAGGGGCAGAAGGCTCAGGATAGCAGCTCTTGCTCGAGAGGAAAAAGCTGAATGCTCTCAGGCAAACCCCCATTGCCTGCAAAGGATGCCTTTGGGGGCAGGCAGTGGGTGGCTTTATTGAGGGTGTGAGGCTAACATATTTCCCTGAGTCTCTTACAAGTCCTCAGTTCCTGACTAGACATATATACTCACGTGCATACTGAAGAGCTGATACCCTGGCAAGGGGACCTCAGCCTCTGTGGGAGACCGAGATGAGCCTGCCTCAAGTCAAGACAGATTTCCATCCACAGCTCCTCTTAATGTTTCCCAGGCTTGCATCTTCTTTCCTGAAGAGCTCATAGTTTTGTGTGGAGTCTCTTATACAAGAGACAGTGATTTCATGCCTGGGTTAAATCAGGGGGGCTGTGTGAAAGAACTAGACCATGAAAGAGAGAGTGAGATTTACAAGCTGGTGGAGGCCTATGTGACAGAAAATCCCAGCACTGGCCGAGGTAGGTAGGTGAGTTTCTCAGTTAGGAATAGTGGTCAAAGGACAAGGTAAATGCCATCTCTGCCTGTGTAACAAAACACCAGAGGCTTGTATGCAGGGCCAGGCAGGGAGAGCTGAGAAACATACATTGGGAGGTGGCACCTAAGGTGAGCCTTACACATGAGCCCCCACTTAACAGCCAGCAAGAGGGGAAAGCATGAGAGACAGCCACCCAGGAAGAGGGAGAGCCTGAAAAGGGAAGGCTGTGGGTTGCTGTGTGATGCTTTTCCTGGAGATCCCTGAAAAAATGTTTGCTCACCCTAGATACAGAACCAATAATGTAAAAAATAAAAACACGCACACACATCCTGCCCCACCCGTGGCCTCCTGGTCCATGAGGTAGCTGCAGAGAGCCAGCACCTTAGCAGCTCCGGGGCGGGAAGCCTGATTGTTGATCTGTGAGCCTGTGAGAATGGACAGGATTCTCAGGAGAATGTTGTCAGTGGAACATCTCAGTTTATTAAAGCAAGGGTGGTTACGTTTATAGGGTACAAGGCAGGGGAGGGTCTGTGGTACCCAGGGTTGGGAGCCATTAGTTAAGACTAAGATACTGGAATAGCCCAATTTGCATGTGGAGTTCAAGTCTAAGTATCTAAGTTCTGCAAGGGAATCTTCTGCATAAGATGTGGTCCCACTGGGAAAAGAGGAAGATACCTTATCAGAAAACGGGCTCAGCCCTAAGCTTCCAGCTATAGTGCAGATAAGCACCAACCAAGCCACATTCCTTTGCTAATGACCTTCTGTGAAGCAGGTGGTATTAATATTTAGCTGGGTTCTGGCCAGGGCTAAGAAAAATGGGGAGCAACTGAACTCCTATTGCTTTCAGAGTGAGAAAATCCGGGATTCAAGGCATGCTTCGACTCACTCCTAGCTGTAGGGCAGCCCCATACAATGATACCACCAAAATTGAACTTGGTGAACCAAATGGGTTTATTCAGGTTACAGAAATACAGGCAAGGGGCTACTTTACAGGAGGATGACTCAAAGTCAGCTGTATCATGGAAAGCCTACCCCAGCATGGTGGATGACTCACAAACATCAAAACCCTGAAGCTCCCTGCAGCAGCTCAACAAGTTGGAGAATCTCTTCACATAGCTTGTCTTGTCTGAGTCTGCTCAGAGATCCTTATTGCTTATGTTGCTTATAATATAACCTCCCTGGGTGAGGGACCTTGTACTTTCTATTAGTCTCAGGGACTTCCTAAGACTTCTGAGTTGTTGACTTCTTGAATCTTATCAGCCTCCTTTTGGAGCTTCTTAAGTCTTAAAAATGAACTTCCCTCCAAGAGGGAACTGCTTTGCAACAGGGGTTCCTCTTTCCATTGTGAAGCCTCGGATTCTCAGACTGGACAAGTAGATAGGATTACTTCTTTGCTTGTGATTAATACAGCTTTGTACTGCAGTAGGTAAATTCAAGGTCTACAGGGAAGAAAAGTATTGACAGACATATTTCAGACTCTGCATGCACAGTCTGAAAGCTTTGATGTGCACTTCCTGGCTCCTGCTCAGGGTCTCTCTTCCTCATTGGCTTTAATCCACAGATTTCACACACACACACACACACACACACACACACACACACACACACACGCCCTCCCCCCCACCTTAGCATTTCTGGGAGGACAATGAGAGACCTATGGTTTCTACCATCAGGGCTCAAGTCTGCAGAGGAATACACTTGCCAACAGAAATACACAGCAGCAGTAGACCCTGGTGACTTTTTAATGGCTATTACTTTAGCAGCTCAAAAGGAAAGGAACCTTCAACAAGCATCTCCGGGAGTTCTCTTGGGTACCAGCTGCCAGGCCTGGGAGGAGCTGGGAAGTGGGTAACGAAGGCCATGCTTTCAGCCAGTTTGGAACCTAACTGAGTAAGAGAGCTGAGGTCATTTCAAACTGCTGAGTGGTGACAGACATCTTGGGGCACATGGGAAGAGAGAGTCTCAATGTTCCCTGTATGTGTATTGTATGACTTTTCCTGGGGAGACTTAGACAAATGTCTTCTCATTTCAGATAGGGAAACAACGGCAGGCCGAGGTAATGATTCCATCAAAGTCCTACTTGGCAAACCTGTGCATTTATTGGGTTACTTATAGGAGCACGAGTGAGGGGTTACTTACAGGAACATGGACAACTCAAAGACAGCTGTATCACAGAAGTCCACCCCAGTGTAAGTGTCCTCACTGTCAGCAAAGCTGCCTCCCTGGAGCCAGCTTAGTGCTTCCAAAACCCCCGGGACTTGTGGATCTTGTAAGATTGCAGAAAGCAGTTTCCTGGACTTACAAGTTTTGACTACTGAGTCTTAAGTTCTCCCCATGTTTATCAGCAAGAATTGTTTCAGTCCTGGAGAAATTGCCACGGAACAGAGTCACACATCTGGGGCAGGGAGAACCACAGAGCAGTGGAGAGTCTAGGGTATAGGAAGCTCTTGGTGCATCTGGGAAGGGGACAGGGTGGCAGACAGTCAATCAGGGTCCCAAGTCTCCCAGGCTGGTCTGTGGCCACTACACCTTCCTAGGTTACAGGGATGACTCTGGCTGAAGGTGTACCATCAAGGATGTTAGCACATCACACTCACAACTTAATAAGACGTGCCACAATATTAGTTATGATTTATCATTAAAGGAGCCCTCCCTTTCCCCCGCCCCAAATGAAAGCTCTAAAACTAAGCTCAAAGCTCCAGGAAACCAGCTATCTGGGGGCTGCAGAAGAAAAGCAGCTGACCCTGATTCCAGACACCTGGTGGTGGCAAAAAGAGACAGCGTACCTTATAGTTTCAAAAACAGCTTATTTAAGGAAAACAGCGGAACTTACCGTTTTGCTCTCAGCAAGCCCTCCTTCCCCCTTCTGTATCCTTAGCTACAAAAACCTCGGCTTGAAGAATGTAATCTGTTCTCTTCAACTTTGGTTGTTGAATGACTGGGTCCTGTGCCGTGATCACAACGTGGGCAGAAATGGAGACGCCCCCTCTTTGGCATTAAACAAAGCCTGCTCTAGCCATTTGAGGTCATTTAAATTCTCATCTTTTATTTCTTCCTACAAATTTAATTCTTACATGTCCTTACATTTTGGTCTGAAAACCCGGGAAGTGCTTCCCCCTGGGATGGGGGTTACAGCCTCACCGGGCCCCTTCCTTGTGAGGCTTCTGTCCTATTCCCTATGTCCTGTTTCTCATCTTTCCTTCACCTTCAGAGAACTCTGTGCTTGTTAAGGATGACTGGCCGGTATGCCTCCTAGAGACCACACCCCATCTGCTACCCAGGTTTTCAGTAGCATCATTGACACATGAGCAGAGCGGGCATCACTTACAAACACCTAATTCCAAAACAAGCTGGGTGGCTATTTCAACATCAGGCTAGCTTTCTGCTGAATAATGTCTCTGGGGAGACTGATGGACAGGTGGGAGGAGCAACCTGAATTTCACAAAAGTGACCACTCCCAGTAGTTACATTCATGTTTATCAAGGGTGCTGTCTGGACCATTCCAGTGGAGGAGCTGGCCTCTCACTGGCCCCAGATTTGGTTGGTCCTTAGGTGGCCCTGTGTGACTGGCCCAGCAGGAATCCTAGTTCCCATTCGTGGGGGAGGGAGGGAGGCTTAAGTGTGGTGTGTGACTGCTTTGGGGAAGCATGTTGCTCCATCTGAGTAGGAGTCCCCTGGTGAAGGAAATCAGGTCCAGCGATTTTTGAGACATGCTTCTAGAAGGTTCTGTATGTGTCCCTGATGGTGGCTAAGCCCTGACTTTAATGACATACAAACCAACAACAACTATGACTTCCCACCAGACTCTTTCTTTGACCCAGGAAGTTGCCTGTCGTACAAAGAAATTGATTTCCAAGCTCATATGCCAAAAAAAAAAAAGAAGAACAACCATTTAATAATTAGTTGTTCAGTTCAACTGTATTTTTTTCTTTCTTAAAAAATTTTTTTTTAATGCAGTAGATTTTCTTTTCCTGGGCAAATTCTTAGCATTTAATTGCACTTAAAAATTGTGGAGCCTGTCAGAGTAAATTGCAGATAGAATAGTCTTACCCAGGAAAACTAGTCCTGTGATTGTCACCATTGTCAGGCTTCTGAGATAAAGTTGTGGGAAGGACAATTTAAGTCTACACCGTGAGCCACACTTAAATCAGTATTCAGCACGAAGCTCGTCACAGAGAGACAAACATCCAAGCTAGCAGGCGGGATGTTGGAGGAGTTTGACTTTGATTTTTAAAAGATTCCAAAATTTACCCCCAGAAGCAGATGAGACATGCCTGCCCAGCTCTCTGTCTCTCTCTCTCTCTTCCTCCCTCCCTCCCTGTCTCTCTCTTTCTCTCTCTCTCTCTGTATATGTGTGCGGTGTGTGTGTGTGTGTGTGTGTATGTGTGTGTGTAACTTAAAGCAGCAACATTAAATCTATAAAAAAAAATGGGGAAAACAACCCCCCCCCCAAATTGTTGTAACATTTATAAAAGTAAAGCACAAGCAATTCTAAATGCAAACGCAAAATCACATCTGCTATTCTGCCCGGACAAATCCTTGTTCATTTCTGGGTGTCAGTGCGGACTGTGGATACCACATGTGGTTCTCACCTTTTCCTTTGCCACCAGAGAAAGGGACTGCCTTTAGGGGGTGGGGATAAGATCTTTTATTCATCCCAAGGAATACTTCCACCCTTTGTTCATCCATTTTGGATAATCGAGCTTGCATGAATTGATTATCTTTGCAGAGACTGCAGTCGTGCTGGCTGGCGTCTTATCTGCGAAGCCAAGCAGGTCCCTCGGGGAGGAGATGGGTGCCTAGTGCCTTTGGTCTGCAAGCCGGCTCTGCTGCAAGATGAACCTCGTCTAAATGATGAGAGACTATGTTGGAAGGAAAGCAACGACTCTACTGTTTGAAGTTACTGTCCACTGATCTCTACTATGTCTATCTGTTTCTAATATAGTTATATACATTTACACACACACACACACACACACACACACACACATACACACACACACACACCCTTTGGGTCATCAGAATGGACAGGGAACACATCATTCTTAGAGGAAATTATTGACCCGTTCTGCCTCTGTGCCACTGTAGAGCAGGTGAGTCTTGTCACAAAGAGCCTCGTAATTAATCAGACACTCAGAGAAGATCTGTCTAGCTTTATATCTGCAGTGTGGCTTTCAGAACGACCTGGACTTAGGTCTTTAGCTTTGTGCCCTGTTGTGAAAATCACCCCATCTCTCTGCATCTTGGTTTAGTTTGCTCACCTTTGGCAGAGTGGATGAGTATCCATGTCTTCATCATACAAGTCATCCCACGCAGGAAGCAGATACTCAGGGAAAACGCAGCACACTGCCCACACTCGGTTAGGTCTCTCATAATGAAAATAGCCATGAAGGGCAAGACCGCATTTTACAAAACAAATTAAAGAGAAACAATGTGGTTGAATATTCGTCTTAATCATTTTGGCCTATTATGAAGTAATTTGATTATGTTAGTTTTCAAGGTTTATTTTTAGTCGTGTGAATGCTGGTTAGTGTCGGTCAACTCGACATAGATGAGAGCCACTTGAGAAGAGGGAACCTCGACCGAGAAGTTGCCTGGCCGAAGTTGGCGGGGGAATTTTCTTGATTAATAATTGACGTGGGAGGGTCCAGCCTCCTGTGGGTGGGGCCACCCCTGGGCAGGAGGTCCTGGGTTTTGCAAGGAAGCAGGCAGAATGGGCCACAGAAGAGCGTTCCTTGCTCTCCAAGAACTTCTGTTCAGTTGCTCTGCTCCAGTTGCTGACTTGACGTTCCTGCGTGAGTTCCTGCTGTGGCTTTCCCTGGAAGATGCACTGTGGCTATCTGTAAGTCAGATAAACCCTTTCTCCCCTCGAGTTGCCTTTGGTTAATGTTTTATCATAGTGACAGAAATCAAACTAGAATTTGCGTGCGTGTGTGTGTGTGTGTGTGTGTGTGTGTGTGTGTAGTGAACACAGAGTTGAGAAGAGGGCGTCAGATCCTCTGGACCTGGAGTTACAGGTGGGTGTGCTCTGCCTGCTGTGGGAGCTGGGACCCAGCGTGGGTTCTCTATAAAAGCAATATATGCTTTTAACTGCTGAGCCATCTCTCCACGACTTATGTTCATTTATAATGTCTGACCCTAAGGAGGTATAAACAAACATTTGTTGTTTTGTGGAAATTATCAGTTTATTAGTGTGAAGAGTATGCACACATATTCATATTCATACATACACATTCTCATCTCTGCCCATGGATATATTTTCAAGCTCGCTGATAACCATAGCAGACAGGGTACAGCCCCATGTCTTCCGTGCGCTGAGGAGGATCTCACCGCTCTTTGATCTTGAGTTCCTTGCTCGAATGAACGGGTGCAGACCCCACTGCTGACCAGTCCGTGTCCCAAGGTTGGTGCTGTGAGCTATGGTCTCTGGAGTGTCTCCCTTCTGCCACTGCAGCGTCTGCTGGCCTGAAGGCCATTGGGAATGTGGGAGAAAGGCTTCCTTCTTCCTCTGGATTCCAATGCTTCTTTCATTGGTTTCCAGTCTCCCTAATACTGTACCTCAGTACCTTTAATAGAGTTCCTCATGCTGTGTTGACCCCCAAACATAAAATTATTTTTGTTGCTACTTCATAACTATAATTTTGCGACTGTTATGAACCATAATGTAAATATTTGATTTGCAGACGGTCTTGGGCGACCCCTGTGAAAGGGTCATTTGACTCCCCCCCCCCCCAAGGGGTCATGACCCACAGGCTGAGAACTGCCACGAGTCTCGCCGGAGTGGACTACTATGGTCCCAGGCAAACATGGCAGAAGACAGAGCTGTGGAAGGAGACATAAGCAAGACGAAAGGGGAGAGACATGGACTATCAAGAGTCTTAGGCAGAACTGGTTCATCCTGTGGCTATGGGCAAGCCTGAGAATCTTCTAGAACCTCACCTGCTCTGTTGTGGGAAGATTGTCTTCTTCCCATTTAAGAGTCCGAGAAGTGATGGATGCCTGTTGGCTTAATAGCACAGTATCCCGAGGAACAGGAAGCAGTTGCTCTGTGAAGTGGTTACTTTTATATGCAATTGAGGCAGAGAAACTGACAGAATGTCTGAGGGAAGCCAGCGGTTTGTGAGCTGACCTGTTTTGTCTAGAGCAGCAGTGTGGGGCTGTGCTGCTGAGTGAGCCATTTTCTGTGAGGAGACTTACACTTAGTAGTCATGAAAAACTGGCAAACGATGCCACAATCTGTCTTCTCACTTAAAGGACCTGAGACCATGCATGTTAAATCAGGCTTGGGAACATGCTTAGGAATCCAGAAGATGTAGGTTGGAGAGATGGCCTGGCTAATGAAGTGCTTGCTGTGCAAGTATGAGAATCTGAGTTCTATCCCCAGAACCCATGTGAAAGAAGCCAGGCATAGCCTTTCCAGATGCTACTCTCAATGCTGGAGGCAGAGTCAGGGGCATCTCTGGGATTCCCTGGCCAGCTAGTCTATACATTTGTTCATTGAGAGACCCTGCCTCAAAACACAGGTGGAGAGCAACTGAGGAAGACATCGACGTTGACCTCAGGTCTTCATGCACATGCATACACATATGCATCTCCTCCTGTATACGCACATGCACACACACATCAATACATACAATACGTATGCACATATATGGGCACACACGCAAGAATTAAGGATATTCCCTCCCAGTTACTCATGATGATTGAGTTAGACCACATTGTAAGTACTGGCTTTCAACACCAGAATGGGCCAAATTAAAAAAGAAATGTATATATGACAGAGTTATCATCTTAGGAAGTGAAGAAACATGCTATTAACTTTTTAAGCCTTGTAAAGTTGGTTTGATTCTGTCCCCAAAAAACTTTTGCAACGACATATTTTAAGCTAACTTGGAAAAAATATTTGAGATTGGGTCATGTATCTAAAGTGGTTTGAGTAATCCTCTTTAGCTGTTTAATTTGGATGCCAGCTAATAGGGGAGAATTGAAAACGTTTAATTTTAGTTTGCAGCATAGCTCGATGTCTTCTGGGCATTTCAGGTCCCGAGCTGGGGTAGTCTGGTTCCATGGGCTCCAGGTCTTTGGGTACCAGCTACATCTTGAGATGGTAAAGCACTTTGAGGGGATGTGAAGAGCCTTGTACATGTAAGGGATTCTGTGATGCTACTGTTGGGGCTTGGCAATAAGCAGAGTCCACAGTGCGGGGCTCTGCTTCTGGAGAGTCCCACCCTCTACCCAGCCCGCAGCAGCGTGGGGGGCTCCTGCTTTGGGAAGGCCCTGCCCCTTACATAGTCCCCAGCACAGGGCTCCCTTGTCTGGGGGAGCCTGCCCCCCTTCACACAACGCACAGCCCAGGGCTCCCCATTTGAGAGCCCCTGCCCCCCAGTCTACAGGGCGGGTCTCCCACTTGTGTGGAGAGCTCTGCCTCGGACACGCCCTCCATACTTCCCCAGTGGGGCCTGGGCCTTGCTCCCCTCAGCGTCCACAGCAGGGACTATGTGGACTCTTCCTTGTGGAGGGAGCTCCGCCTCAGTCTTACCCCCTTGCCAGGTCCAACCCTCCTCCAGGTGTCAAACTGTCAAGTTGCCTCAGCCAGCCTAGAACTGCTTCATGATGGGCCCTGCAGGAGGCCGTGGCCCCTGCAGGTTGACTGGGTTGAGGACTGGGCTGCTGGCTGCCTGCTCCTGGCCCAAAATGGCATCTCATAGCTATCTGTTTCTGCCCGGGAGCAAATCTGATTTTCCCCAGCAAGCCTAGCCCCTCCAGCTGCCAACTACTGTTCAGGGCTAATGCATACTTCCTTCACTACCCTGCTGGGACCCCAAGGCCCTAGCCAATACCCCTTGTGCTCACTATGAACCCCAAATGGTGCCAAAGACCACTGGGAAGCCAGTATATTTCCTCTTTTGGGGGAGTCTGGCTCTGCAAGGCTAGGGAGCTCTGGGACTTGAGACGCCCTCATAAGAAAGCTCCCCCATGGGACTATTACAGACCCCACTCCTAGCTGGCTACTGGGTCCTCCAACCTGGCAGAGCAGCACAGAAGTGGCCCAACTAACTCAAATGGCCCTAAGCTGGACCCCTCATCCCTCTCTGGACTTGCCAAATACAGGCAAAAAAATCTCACCAATTGGGATACTTTCCCACCTCAGAGCTGTATGGTTCCTGGGATCTCAACTGCCAGGGCACCTTCCTGTCAGAACTGTGTGGTTCCTGGGCTCCCGAATGCTTTTCCATCTGTGTTCCAGCCAAATTAAAAAAACAAAATCAAAACCCTAACAGCTACAAAGATTGAACACATTGAAGCACACCCCTCTGTTTCATAAGCACTCCAGTACTTTCAAAAGGGTCAGTTAAACATTCAGGAATCGCAGCTAAGGGTGCTTACTACCCCTTAATGAAATCCTGAATGTGGTGTTCAAGCTACTGAAAGAAGACTCCCATCTCCAGGGCTTCTTCACCCAATTGCAATGAAGACAGACCCACCATATGCAACAGTGTACTTTGTTTCTGACACATGTGTATCTCAACACATGTGGTTTCGGGGTCAAGTGAAGCCACAGGGGCGTGACTCCTTGGTAGAATCTCCCATTCATGCATTTAGAGAATCCCAAGAACCCTCAGGGTGGAGAGGGAGGGCGCAGAACGATGGGCTTTCAGACTCTGAGTCAGCCTCATTGGGAGCCAGACGAAGCTGTGCTCATTTTGAAGCAGGAGAAAACACATTTCTAGAGAGAAAAAAAAAAAAAGAGAAACCCAGCTCTAATCCTGCCCACTGGAGTCCGTGGCACAACTTACAGATGGTGATATTCAGATTCTCTTGGTATTTCTCCAGCTAGGGATATGAAATGCATTTGAGAGGAAAAAAAAAAAAAAACTTCTGCCCCGGGGGTGGGGGATAAGCGCATCAGAACACTGACAATCTTTCTGTTGAACACAAGGACAGGATCACCCTTCTCCCTACCCCCATTGGACATAGCACGCGGTCAGTGATGGACGGCATCAGAGTGCAAGCAGCCTATGCCACCCCTGGGTCCGTGAGTGCACCCCGCTGTGTGCCAGAGTTACAGGCTCTCGCCACCGCTTCCTGTTTGTGCTGTGCCGGTGCTCGAACCCAGGGCTTTGTGCTTGTTAGGCGAACACACTATCAGTTGAGCTCCAGCCTCAGTCTTGGATCTATGATCTACCTCACTCACCCCTGTACTACAGAGAAGACCTGGGGTGCTGTGAGTGCTCAGAAACATGTGGGGATCAAAGACCCTCATGACCGACACAGATCACAGATAAGTCTAGAACAGAAAATGGCTGTCTGAGAAGTGCCTGGGGCGACCACTTTGTGTTGGGGGGAGGAGGGACGGTTCATGTCAGTGTTGGAAGACATGGTTCTCTTGATCCTTCCTCTAGGTTCCTGAACACTGTAGAGAGGGAGTGAAGACCTCCAGGAGGAATGTCAAGGCAGGGGACTAATTGACAGGTAAGAGCTTAATTACCTGTGTGGGCACTTGAGGGGCACGAGAGCAAGTCGACTAAGGGGCCAAGGAGGTGGCTTAGTAGGGGAGAGTGACAGGCCCTCAGACACTGAGTCCAATCCCTAGCACCCATGTGACAAGCCGAGGGTGGCTGACCATCTCAGTGCTGTGGAAGGAGGTGGAGACGGGAGGATTTCTGGGGCTCGTTGGCTGTTAGCCTCCCTTGAGGTTCTGTGAGAAACCCTGCCCCAGAGAAATGAGGTGAAGGTGATGGAGTGGAACACTGGTACCTTCTGGCTTCTGTAACCCCGTGTGCATAGGTGCAGCATGGATGTGTATATGCACACTAAAAGCAAATGGATATCTGGACTCGTGGTGAGTTCAAGAAGGATTGGTCTTTCAGAAGGATTTTTCCTTTCTCTCTATCCCTCTCTCTCTCTCTCTCTCTCTCTGATGGTTCCCCATAATGAAGTAGTTTGACCAGATAAAATAATTTGATTGGCACACTCTTGATACAAATCCAAAAGAAAAAAAAAAAATAAAGCCAAATTTCCCGGAAGGATATCAGCCTCAGACTGCGGGAGTCAGTTTGGAAAATCTCGGTTTTGAGAAGGTGGCAGAATTACATAATGATTCACAACTCTTAAAATGAAAAAAATAAAAAGTACCACCTCTCCCAAATAGGAAGCTGTGGGATAACACAAAACGTTGCTTCTGGACTCGTGGAGGGCAGCCTGGCTTCTCCCCACGGAGAGATGCAGGGTAGCATCTTGTTGCCACCGTCTGGGACACGTGGTCTCCAGCCTCTCGTTGAGCTGTGCTTGGCACCCTGTGCTGCTCTTCCACGGCAGATGCCCGAGGCAACCTTGGCGCCAGGTAGGGTGCTGAGGGTTTAGCTCACTGGAAAAGCAGGTGGGAGTGTCTATGGAGAGGTGGTTCCTTGTGTGTGTGTGTGTGTGTGTGTAGATCAGGAGTCAGCCTCCAATGTCCCTCATCAGGTGCCAGCTGCCTTGTTTTTTGACACATGGTCTCTCATTGATTTGAGTCTCTCCTAGCACTTGGATTACGATCATTCCACCATGCCCGACTGCTTTAGATGGAGTCTGGGGAGCTGAACTCAGGGCCCCATGCTTGTGCAGTGAGCATTTTTTTTTTTTTTTACCAACTGAGCCAGCTCCCCAGCTCTGATATTACTTCTTGCCCACGCATAGCATCTGTGCGTGAAGTGCGCAGCAGAGCAGCCAGCCCTGGATACAGGTGGTATGGTGGCTGAACAAGGAGGGAGGTTCTGGAACCCTGCATGGTGTCCTGATCGGGTATGGCTTGGAAGATCCTAGAACCTTAGCTATCTCAGTTTTAAAACCGGAGCTGCGGATGTGCTCGGTGGTCCAGTTCTTAAGACACTCAGAGCCTCAGGGTCCACCCCAAGCAGCGTGGCAGAGGGGAGTAATGCTGCCGATGCTACCTGCGCACAGCCCACGGTTGCTGCTCTTGGTTGAAAGGCCAAGCGTCACTCATGTGGTCCTCGTGTGAGAATACATCCTGCTTGCTTTTCTTTTCTCATCCCTGTGGCAAAGTACCCAACAAAAATGACTTAAAGAAGGAGGGTTTATTTTGGCTGATGGTCCCAGGGTGCAGTCCATCCTGGAGGGGACAGGGAGAGTGACACAGCTGGTGTCACATTGCATCTGCATCTGGAAAGCAAAAGCAAAGTCCCCTTCCATCCAGCCTGGGGCTCCAGCCCACTGGAAGCTGCTGTCCACAATTAGGGCGGGTCTTCCCAATTCTATTAACCCAGCATAGAAATTCCCTCCTGGACATGCTCAGAGGTTTATCTCTTTGATGATTCCAGGTCTTGTCAAGTTGACAGTCAGTGTTAACCATCACATTGCCTCAGCCCCAAATAAGGACCTGGAGACCCCCTCAGGGGATGGAGATTGTGTTTGCAGAGGGCTTGTCACTTGGCAGGGTCAGTAAACAGGTGACTGTGACAGTTTGGCAGCTGAGCATTATAGGTGCCCACGGGAAGGAACGCAGCAGAGTCTGAGATGCGGCTGCCTGAGGGGCCCGGTCTCTGGAGTGTGGTGGGCATGAGTCAAACGTGTAGAAGTAGGACCTGCTTGTGCAGAGAGGATGAAGGCTCAGGCTGAGACAGTGTGGGCCTTAGGGTGCAGTACTGAAGTGTTGGGTGTAACTGAGAACTGTGCTCAGGAGTGAGCCGGCAGAGACAGGGTGGTGGGATTCAAGCCCCCGGAAGACCCTCCGAGTGTTCAGCAAGAGGCTGATATATAAAGGAATGCCAAAGAATTGTCCTAGGCAGAGCCACAGGGATGGTTTGAGGACCAAGATGCCCCTGGGCTTCTCAGCTTGGAGCCACAGCCGCCTGGCAGAGCCATGCCTGGTGGTGGGACTGGCCTGGGGAAATGGGAAGGATGGTGGTGAGATCGGCCTGTGGCAGCCGCACCTTGACACCCAGAGCTGGGGGAAGAGGCCAGTGTGTTTAAGTGGAAGCTGAGGCCACTTGAGGCCAGCTGGGCAAGATTTTGAGGGGTAAAAGGACCCTTGGTAACTCATGCTCTGGGACTGGGCCCAGGAGGAGCTACTGTCAGTATAGAGAAAGCCACCAGTGAGCAAGTCCGCCACAAGGCCAGGCCGGGGTACCAGTAGGCATGACTGCACATTCCAGGAGATGCTGTTAGTTGAGAGGTTCTAGAAGCCATTGCCAAGGCCATTAATGGAGACAGCTGGCTCACTGTGCTATGCTGGAGAGTCAGTGGGGAGTTGAGGAAGGCAGAGGCTGCGGCTGACGGGTGCCAGGGCCCCTGTGGCACAGTGCACGCAGTGAGAGCCCAGCTCAGATATGTGTGTGTGGGGAGGGGTGCGTGTGCACATGAAGGTCAGAGGGCAACATCTGCTACCTTCCTTAACTGACTTTTTGAGTCAGGCGCGTTCACTGGACCTGGAACTCCTCATTCTACTTTGACCAGCTGGCCAGGGAGCACTGAGGACCCTCCTGTCTCTGCGTCCCCAGCGATGGGTCACAAGTGGACACTACACCTGGCGTCTTTTGTGGTTGGTGGCGACAGAACTCAGGTCTTCGTCATACTTGAGTGGCAAGTGTTTTATCCACCGAGTGATCCCCAACCCTGCCCAGTTCATGTATGTTAATCGGCATGGTTCCGCGTTTCTATAGACCTTTGCTAGAAATATTTTCCGCCTATAGTTTCTGGTTTGTTTAGAAGCACTTGACCTTGACATTGCAAATGGGATTCTTATGAACTTAGCCAAAGAAGCGTTTTTCCCACTTTTCTGGTTACCTTAAAGAGTTCCCTGAAGAAGCAGTTCTCTGCCTGAGTTGCACACGAACTGCCTGTTTGAAGGAGTAATTGTGTGTGTGTGTAGACTATGCGGGTTCCTGTGTGTGTGCATGCAGAGACAGAGGTTGACGTTCGATGTTTGCTCTCAAGGAATAATTTTTATCATATCTTATTGAACACCTACTGTGTGTCAAAAACGAATGAGTGATGAATAGCTGTGGCCTATGCTACACCTTATCGTTTGATATAGCAGAAGTTCGCCTTGGGCCTAATCATCTGAACAAACGATACTTTGAGGGACTGAGAACTGGAGAAGCATACAGGTCACCCACATCGGAGGACTGAGGAACTCAGCCACACAATGGCTGCTCACTCAAGAGTAAGCACCTATCCTTGGTACAGCCCACCTATAGAGGAATAACTTCCCTTGTGCCACAGTAACTCTGGCAGGGAAGGGGTTAAAATGACGAGGAACCGACTTTATTTAGACGGGAGCATTTTTGGCAATTTTTTTCGTGGATTTTGATGTGACAGCTTTTGTTTGCTCACACTTGTCTCTCTTTGAAAATTCTCATATCAGCAGTAAACGCTATTTCTTTTTCCCATAACATCTTGAGCTTGGAATCCAGCGATGGAGGAACTGCTCTTGTGTTACTTGAAATTATAATATCGTGCCCAATTTAGGGGGGTGGTTTAGGGCGACTTAGATCTCCAAATGCTGGAGACTACAGCCAGGTCATCCGGGTGTTGTCACTGCTGTTAACCACCGGTGAAAGCTCCACTGGGGACAGGAGGCCTGTGCCATTCCTGGGCTTCCATACAGGTGCTGGTTCTGAGGGCTCCTGGGGGGTGAAGGGCAGCGTCTAGATTTGACTTGATGGTTGGCCAGTGAGATCTCACCATGAGGGAGGAAGGGAGCACACGGGGAGAGCGGATGCTGTTACTTCTGAGCCCTGTGCCTCTGTTCAGCTTGGTCCTGGGTCCTATTGTGGTTCTGAAGGTTCATGAGCTGGTGTAGAGAACCTTCTGGAAAGAGTTGGTGCGCTTTGGTCCGGAGCATTTGTGCACACCTGGAAGGCGTGGGGCAGTACTCCTTCTCTTGCCTCTTGGAGATCAGTGACAGACTAGAAACCAGCTGGGATGTGATGGCTCATCCTTTTATGATCCTTTTTGTAGGTGTGTGTGTGTGTGTGTGTGTGTGCACGTGCGCACATGCCAGAAGGTGGGTATGTACATGGGCACATGTGTGCACATGTATGTGGAGACCTGAGGCTAAGCTCTGATACCATGTCATCCCTCAGGTGCTGTCTAGCCCCCCTTCCCCCTTCCTTCCTTTTTTCCTCCTCCTCTTCCTCCTCCTCCTCTTCCTCCTCCTCCTCCTCTTCCTCCTCTTGTGGTGCTGGAGATGGAGGCTACAGCTTCCTTACGCTGTGCAAGCCCACTACTAAGCCTCAGCCCCAGTTGCTCGTCATTTTAAAAGCAATTTTGGAAAGAAATACTCTGTTTCCAGAAGCTTGCTTGTGGGGCTGAGAGCCTGTGGGCTCCCCTGTCCCCTTCACTCTCTCCAGGCTCCTCTGGTCACCTCTGCGCATTAGCCTGCTGGTACCCGTAGGCACATACGTACAATTTGTGTGAGCGGTAGATGGGGAAGCGTCTCCCTTGCCCTGGCCTGGGCTGGCGGTGAGTGAAATGCATCTGCAGTTTTGGGGGCAGCGGGGCCGATCACTGAACCGTGCAGCCCCAACAGGCTGGTATTTCCTAAATCTTCCTGTGTGTATGGTTGAGAGCACAACGTTACCACTCTAAAGAGGGATGTGGAGGAGCCAAATGCCAGTGGAATTCTGTAATGTGGGCCACAGTGTAAACTGTGGCAGAGTTGAACTGAGGACTGTCTAGAGAAGCCTGCAAGCAATTAAGTCCCCTGTCTAGCAAGGTAGAAGCAGAGCCCACATGCCTTGGTGGAAGCAAGAGTGAAACTTTTGTTGGTAGTTGTACTTTATATATATTATATATACATACATACATGTATATATAGTATATATACAATATATATTTACATGTACATATATGTACATACATGTATATATATATAGTGTGTATATATATATATATATAACACAAATTTGTATGTATTTGTATTTTTAAATGTAAGTAAATAAAAAATTCTGGCAAGAAGGGAAAATATCTCCCATCTTCTTACTAACCTAAGGAGAATACAACAACAATAACAAAACATGAACAACATAGGGAGCTAATGTTGGCTGTGTGTTTCAAGTCACTGAGGTCAGGAAAAATCCAAAAACCAAAAACCAAACTTCGATGACTCTGCTCCAGCAATCCCCAAACCGAGTTCTAGGGAATCTAAGGTGCTTCTTGAGGGGGTGGGGATCTCACGGGCCACTCAGTTTCAGCCACCACGTGACTCATCCTTTCTCCTCCTCAAGACACTCACTTGTGTGTATTAAGAGAATGACTGCCTTGGTCAGCCCAGTGCTTAATCATCCTGTGTGGCCGCAGACCCCCGCAGACCCCCGCAGACCCCCGCAGACCCCCGCAGACCCCCGCAGATCCCGCAGATCCCGCAGATCCCCGCAGACCCCGCAGACCCCCCGCAGACCTCCCCCCCCCCCCGCAGACCTCCAGACACCTGCTCACATCTTATGGGAACAACCACTTTATCATCCACACTTCAATCTGGCCACTAGCCGCTGGGATGGCTCTGCCCTAGCCGCTCTGCCCACCTCTGTGTCTGCTCGTGGCACTCTCTCAGTGCTGTGCTGTTGGCGGGGCTGCGGGGATTGGTACACCGGGCATTCAGGACCGACTACACACCTACTTGGGAAATGCTCCCTTTCGGGTCCTTGTGTACCCACGCTGCCTGGTGTGACACTGGGAGCACGCAGTTACTGTTTGTTGAAACCTCATCTTCCTGCGGCTTCTTGGAGGGGGCCTGGGCAGTTTTGGAACTGTTGCTGGTGGTGAAGGTTGGAAACAGAAGTTTGAGAGGCAGGGTAGACAATGGAAATAAACACTGGCCGAGCTGGCCGGTTCAATTGCTTGCTCTTCCTGCATTCCATCTCCTCAATGAGAAGTGGGTGCCTCCAGGGGCCTCTTGATCCCTGTCTACATTTGCAGGAATTACAGCATATGAAAAATGTTTCTTTTTAAAATTAGCAAAAGAAATAATCTGATGGACTTGGGCTGTAAGCAGACACAGATGAAGCTGATGGCTCCGCGGAGTAGGTTGGAGGGAGGTTTGAGGGCTTTGGGCAGCTTCTTACTTTCCTGTTGCTGTGATGAACGACCTTGACAAAAGCAACATAAGGACAGGAGGGCTTATTCACCTCCAGCTCCAGGGCGCAGTCCACCACGGAGGGAAAGCGATGGCAGCAGGAATCTGGTCACGCTGCATCTGCCTTCAGGAAGCAGAGGGAGATAGACGCTCGAGCTCAGCCTCCTAACCGCATTTATCCAGTCCAGGACCCCAGCCTATGGGACGGTGCCATCCACAGTTAATGTGGCGCCCCCTCCCTGCTGTACTCTAGAAACCCTTCACAGTCACGCCCAGCCGTGGGTCTCCTCGATGAGTCCAGACTCTGTCAAGCTGACAGTCACTGACCGTCACAGGCAGCAAGGAAACGTTGGGCAAAGCTGGCTTAAGAGCTAGACCTTCGTCTGGAGGGCCTGGCTGTCCTTTGCAAGGAGACTCAGAGGGAGGCTGGCAAGACAGCCTTGGGAAGATGGCTGAGCATCATGGGAAGGCGAACTTTGGCATCTGACGGCCTTGGTTTCGTGTGCCAGCAGCTCACTTTTGAATCCTATGACCTTGGATCAGATTTTAGTGTCTTTATCTTTAAAGTAAAAAAAAAAAAAAAATAGTATACTTATATTAGAGGTCCATAAATATTTGAAATTTAATAACAGGTACTTCCTGAGGAAATTGTAATCTTCGAGGCTTTCCTAGGCATGTGTTTCATATATTGATAAAAACAGGAAGCAAAATATGTAAGGATGACACCCAGATTATTAACATGGGTTGCCTGGGGTTCTCGTAGGGTGAGGCTGTTGAAGGTGGAGGAGGCTGGCCTTCTCCACAGCCACATGCTTTGGTCCTGTGCTCTGGGGTGGCTAGCCCTGTAGGGTGAGGGCATTCTAGCAGCTCTTTGGGAAGGTCCATGTAATGAGGTAGAGGGTTCCCATGGAAAGCAGGCTCCCGCCATGGATGCAGCGATGTGAAACCCTGTCCAGCCTGCACAGATGACCGCAGCCTTTCCTGGCCTCTCGACTGTCACTTTAGGACAGAATCGGGACCCAGAACCGCCCAGCTGCAAGCTGCCAGGATTCCCAACCTCCAGGAGCACTGAGGAAATACCCACTTATTGTTTTAAGCTACGGAGTTTTGAACTATGTTGTGACAGAAAGATGACTACCTATTAATAATACAAGTTAGGGAGGAGGACAAGCGACAGCAAGGGAGATCTGTACAAAGGATGAGGTACATGGCCCGGCTTCCTGAATAGAATGTTTTTGCTTGTGTGTGTGGGTGCACATGTGTGCAGGTGGCATGCTGGCTGATGAGTGAACCTCAAGGGTTAGCCTGTCTTGGCCTCCTCAGGGATTGCAAGCACAGGCCGACATGCCCAGTTTTCTGTTTGGTGGTTGTTTGCTTGTTTTTAACATGGGTTCTGGGGATCAAAGTTGGGCCTTCATGCTTGATAGGAAAACACTTTACCGAGCTATCTTCCCAGATCCATTCATAAAAGTGTATATAAAGAAATTGGAAGGGACCGGGGTGTATATCTCAGTTGTAAAGTGTTTGCCACGTACACACTAGGTCCTGGGTTCAATCCCCAGCACCACATCTCTCTCTCTCTTTCTCTCTCTCTTTCTCTTTGTGTCTGTCTTACACCTCTCTCTCTCTCTCTTTCTGTCTTACACACACACATACACATACCTCTCTCTCTCTCTGTCTTACACACACACACACACACACACACACACACACACACACACACACATATGAAGGGATGCAGTAGGGAGGAGAATGCAGTTTGATCTTAACTTGCTGACTTGCAAGAATGTGTCAGCTGTAACCCCCTGTAGGGCACAGGCACAGTCTGGCCCCCTCTGCTTCTCTGTGTTCTGGAAGTGATGGGCTCAGGACGAGAGGAGGCGATTATAATTTCATAATCCGAGGCTGAAAGTAAAGGAAACAGTAGAGTGCTTGAAAATGTGAGGAAGTAACTTTTGAAAACCTCTTGGCCTGTGGAGACATTCATCAGAGAGGCCTTTGCGGGGCCCGAGGGTGTTTGGCGGTCTCTTCCTGCCTGGTGGTTCTCCTTGATGCCTTCATTTGGTGGTCTGTTTGAAGACTCTGAGAATAAAGTGCAAAGCCCTAAGTGCTGCACTGGAACCCGTTTAGGATGCGGTGACTAACGTATCTGTTGGTATTGTGGGGAAGATCTAATGGAAATCAAACCGCTGCCATCATTCCAAGTAGAGATAAGAGCGCGTGATAGCTCAGACGCTTTCTGCAACTTGAATGCGGTAAAGTTTTTGTTTTACCGCGGACTGTGAGAGATTCTACTGTCTCTCATCTAAGTTCATGATGGAGGGTGACATCTTAAATGTCCCATGGAGACACTGGAAACAAAGATAATTTATTTTTCCTAGTCAAGTCCATGGACCCCCATTGCAGGAAAGGCTACATAAGACTAAGTTAGGCTTGCTTCATTTGGGGAACGTTGGTCGCTAACATATGAAACCAAGCTTTTGTCGGGATTGCAGCCAAGGAAGGGAAGGCTGGGGGATGCTTAGGACACAGATTTGTTGGGGACAAGGATGCTGATGCAGTCAGGGGATTGGGCAGGTCAGCTGCACCCCCTCCTCTAGCATAGCTTCCCGCACTGCCCTTCTGGGCTGTTTTCAATTTTTTATAATTTCTTTTATGCGTTTGTTCATGCATTCCCATTTTGCTCATTCGTAGCCTTTCTTGGCATGGCTTCCTGGAACCATTACTTTGAGCCGATCTCCGGTCAGTTCTGGCTCTCTAGAAGCTGTCAATCATTTAAATATTTCTAAAATTACAGGATTTGCTTGGGAGCACAAGGACTTGGGCAGATGCATGAACAATACTATCCTTGGATCCCTCTCTCCTTCTTCCAGGACGCCTTTGAGGGACCTCACCAGTTATGATGGAAAACCATGTAATTTACCACTAAATCTAACAAGCTGGAAAGATGTAAAGACCCAGAGCCAACAATCAATACCCTCCTGACATTTCCCAAACGTCCTTATAACAAGCCAATCATGTAGTCATTTATCAAATATTTACCAAGTAATTCTTCTGCATGAGGCTCCTACCAGGAGTCACGGGAGAGGGGTTATTATGTGCGTCCCCTCGGTGGGCGAGTAAAATTCATATAGTGAATTATGGCCAACATCCGAGAACTGAAATACAGAACAAAAGAGAAAGTTAACCACAGAGGTAAGTGTTCTGTCTCGAAATTATGTCAGATCTGCACACATATGCGAGCTAGGTTGTGGTATACTTTATGCTTACTTATTTTTGGGGTTTTAGTCAATCATTGAAACATCTCCGTTGAGATAAACTTTCAACACACGGTAAGAGAGCTTTCCTGTTGGTAAAGTCACGGGCAAGTGGAGAAGTCGTTAGCTGAACGGGCAGTTTATTTGCTGTTGCTGTCGGTTCCCTATTCAAATTTAACCAAAAAATATCTGAAATAGAGTAGAACTGTACTGGATATGTTTGGATGTCTCCCGCCGTCACCATTTCTCAAGACCACAGTACGACAACCCCTTGTGTAGCTCCCACTTGAAACTTAATTTGCCCAGGAAACCTGACATACATTATATGAAACACTCAATATTTTATAGAGGAGTCATGGGCATCTTTGGGGTTTGGTATGTTCTGGGGACCTGGAACTAATTTCCCAGGACACTTAGGGACATGCATATGTGAAAAACTAAGGACAGGAAGCGTAGTGGCGTGACCTCGCTGGACACTTGGCAGGGTATTCGTGGTACGTGAGGAACAGACCAAGTGATGCCAAGCCCAAAGCCGATGACAATGGCCTCCAGAGGCAGGGACACAGTAGGGCAGCTCTGAGGAGGGCAGGGATTTCACGGGCTGTATGAGGCTTCACCTCGTCCTGAGAGCGTGACAGGCTCCCAGTAGGTTTTGTTCCTGAGAAATTATTTCTCATTCTTTATTTCTACCCCAGGTGTGACAGCACAGTGGGGAAACACACTGGAAACAATCATTTTAAAATCTAGAGCTATCATAAGCAAATTATATAAGGCTGAAATTTAAAAGCAAGTGAAATTTGCTTGTCAAGTTCAGTGAATAAACAGGGGTGGTTTGAAACGGGAAAGAAATATAAACAATGAGTCCGCAAGTGTGTGCGCTTTCAGCAGCCACGCCAGATGGCTGGAATATACTTGGTGTTTGTCAGTCAGGAAGCGGAAGGTGAGTACCACCCAAAACACAGGGAAGCGGGAGAGGCTGGGCCTCAGGTGACTGAAGTGGACGTTGCCAGAAAAACTACAGGTTGCTGCCTAGTTATAAGACGTGAGTGGATAAAGCAAAGCCATTAAGACCCATAAGGCTGTGGTCACATGAACATCTAAGATCCACCTTAAAAACCAACTGACGGAGGCTGGAGAGAAAGCCTAACAGTTAAGGACATTTGCTGTGTGGTATTAAGGACCCCATCACTTATCTGATAAGCCAGGCAAGTCACACATGCTTGGCAGCATGTAATGCCTGCTCAGAAAGGGCAGGAGACATGAGCTTCAGGTTTAGGGAGAGACTCTGCCTCAAAGAAACAGATGCGCGCGCACGCGCGCGCACACACACACACACACACACACCAGACACTTGCAAATAAATAAATAAGTAAATAAATGAAAATAAAAATAAATAGTAAAAAACAAAACAAAACAACAACAACAAAAAAACCAAACCCAAACCAACCAAACAAACAAACAAAAAACAAACAAAAGAAACCCTACAACTGCACATGTCTGCTAATCTTAGCATTTGGGAGGCAGAGGTGGGATCATCGGGAGTTTGAGACCGGAGTAGAGAGGGCTATGTAAGATCCTGGCTCTCAACAGCTTTTAAATAGAAAAGTGATGAAATTACCTACGAGCTGAAGGACGACAGGGGAACAGGGGAGGACTGGCTGAGGAGCTTTGCAGAAGTCTGTGAGGGGAGGATCCGGATTGGCCAGGTAGTCACAGCAAGGTTGGAGATAGGAAGAGATTGGGGAATCCAAGACGGCAGATCTGAGTAGAGTTTGAGAGCCTTCTGCCTGGAGGATGGGTGTTTTATGCCCTGTGTGCTCTGCATTCCTTGTTGCATGGGGCTCCTCAGATCTGCCCTAGTACTGTGAAACTGACCAAGTATTCACAAACAATGGAGCATGGGGTGGCTATGCTCTAATAAAGCTTTATTTGCAAGAGTGGGCAGCAGGCTGCATTCCCATACTTGTGGTTTTCAGACCCTTGATCTTAACGGGATGATGGTGTTACACCCTGGGTCGGGGGGGGTGTCCTGCAGATGTTTCTGATGTTTCTGTCATGACTTAGGGAGGCTAGGAATGCTGACTAATGTCCTGTGATACACAGGATGATCCCCACGACAGGCAGCACTCCCCACCCCCACGTTAGCAGTGCCCTGGCTAAGAATCAGAGCCTGAACCCAGAACAACCTAAGGCCACGAGAGCTCTAGGGACAGAGTGACTCAGGAAATCGCAATCTGGGTTTGCCATGGCGGAATCACCTTTTCTTTCTATGCAGCACACATGTAGTGTGAAAATAATAAACTCTCTATTAAACTTAGTTTAGTCACTAAAACCATGAATAGCCTGGCTGGCGGGCTCTAGTAACTTTAAACACATTTCTTTTTACTGCGTGTTTATGGGCGGCCATTTAGGTCCCTCCAGATGGACATGTTGCATCGATTAAAGACTGCAGTGTCTCATGTGTTCAGGAAACATGAAATGCAACCATACTGCTCTGGGAACCTTGGGGGTTTCCTTCCCCAGTGACCCCAGGGTCCAGCCATATAGGACCATCCCATTGTTGAGACTGTGCTTCCTCCAAAGGTGGACTTCACATCTGCCCCATGTTTTGATCCTCTCTGGTTCTATTGCCTCTTAGCATGGGGAACTCTGAAGGGGTGTATTGGGGGTGGGGGCCAGTTAGCTGAGCTGACTAGTTCCTTTCTCATTCATGTCTGAAGAGCCCTCCAGCATGCATCATCCGCCACACCAGAGTCCTGGCCTCTTCTGCATCTCTGTGCTCCTACAGAGTGGCCCATCTCACTGGCCTGGTTGTCCATTATGACTTTGGGGAGCAGGGTTGAGGTGTCTTGCCCCCGCCCCCTCCCTGAGTTCTCCTATCATTGCCTAAAATATTTTTTTTGGAAAGAAATACTCTGTTTCTCTTACAATATTTTCAAGCTATTTGAAAAATTTACCATATGATTCAGTGTGTAACTTTTGACATACTATAACATCCGCCTTTAAAAATACTTGTTACATTATAAAATGCGATTTGGTGCCTTAACGAGCTGATAATCAATGCCAATACTTTTAGAGATATCTGTGTTATTCCAGCTTTTAAAATTGTGTGCTTTCACATATACTTAACAAGTTCTCAGCATGTAACTCCACTGGCCTGGAACTCACTCTGTAGGCCAGGCCGGCCTCACACTCCCAGAGATCCTCCTGCCTCCGCCTCCCTTGTGCTTCGATTAACGATGTGTACGACCATGCCTGGCCTGACGTTGATATTTCTTTATACTATTCACCCTACGTGTTTTAAAAATAAAAATTTCGCCTGGCACAATGGTCCATGCTTATAATTCTAGCAAGAGACTGAGGCAGGAGGATCACCATGAGATCAAGGCCACGATGGGTTATCTAGTGAACCCCAGGCCAGCCTGGGCTATGGCCTGAGACTTGTCTCAAACAAAATGCCACAGCCAAACCTTTCATTCTAGAATAGTTTTAGATTAATTGGAGACTCTCAAAATTGGCAGTGTTCTCGTATCCTGTAGTTTCGCATGAGATGACACCTTACCGAATAGGGAGCATTAACTGCAACAAATACCCCGGTCCCAAGGCACTGTTGACCCGAACCCTTACCCCGTGCTTACAGCTTTCCATTCCTCCATACTCCCACGCTCCTCAGCGCCTGGTTATACGTAATCACCATGTCCTCTTTGTTGTGGTGGAATTGATGACTTTTCTTGTGTTTAATGATCTTGATAGCTTAAGGAACACTAGCCAAGTGTTTTGAGGGTTGTGCCCCATTAGAATATTTTAGGTATTTTTCTGGGGATTTAGCCAGGTGTTGAGAGGAAGCCCCAGGTGAGGGACAGATTCTCCAGCACTCTCCAGGGCCCACGCTGTCGGCATGACCCCTCCTGTCTTTGGAGGCCCTGCTGTTGACCTGTGTTTCCTGCCTGATGACCTCTTTGTTGGACTTTTCCCCTGAGAAGCTGCCAATCTTTCTCCTCCTTCCCTAGGGTCCTCTTTGGAAGTGAGCATGCACAGGCTACACAAGAGGGTGGCAGGTATACGGCATCGGTCTGGGGACGGAGCATCTATATAAAGGATTCCAATCGCTCATCTTCTCAGCCCCCTACTGGTTATTTATTCCATCTGCTACGTGAGACGAGGCTTGGGTGTATTTGTTGTATGCTTTGGGCTCCGGTCCAATACTATGTGCTATTTATGCTCAAACACATCCAGCTCTGGCCACTGGTGGTTCATCCCCTGGGCTTCTGCGACGGCTGCCCTGCTGACATTCCAGTACCTGTAGGGTTGGTGGCGGTTTTTGGCCATTTTATCCTTTCCTGCCATTCCGTGGAAAGGTATCCAGGCCTTTTCTGTTTCCTGCTGCTATTCGCCGTCTCTCCCGGCAGTCTCAATTCTCCCTCACTCCCTCTCCTTCTTCCTCCCCTCCCTCCCTTCTCCCCCAGTCTCTGTATAGGCCAGAAGTTAACACTCGGTGACGCCCTCAATCACTGGCCACCTTATTTTCTGAGACAGGGTCTCTTCCTTGGCCTGGAGCAGATAGACTGTGTTGGGCTGGCTGGCTATCAAGCCCCAGGGGTCCCCCTGCCTCTCCATCCTGGCGCTGTGATTACAGGCATGCACTGCACACTGGGGTTTTTATGTGGGCTCCGGAGATCTGAACTCAGGTCTTCATGCTTGCAAGACAAGCACTTCACCCACTGAGCCATCTCCCCAACCCCTACACTTAATTTTTTTATGTAATAGAATTCTGTCAGAAACTAATATTTAGTTTAGATATGCTTTCATCACTACTCAGAGGCTGCTGCTTTTTGGACCTCTCTGCCACTGGAGCAAGAGTCTCTGTGTGGGGAGCTGGGGTCGCAACACACGCCACCTAGAGTGGCTCTACATGTGGCCATGAATGTTTGCATGAGGCTTACCTTGCGTTCTCATCCGCGTCTACCTTCAGTCTATCCTCACAGGACTCGCTCTGGTTCCCCTCCTTACTCCTCTGCACCCCCCTCAAATCACGCATTGGTTTTCACTGCCTTCCCCAGTTTTGTCAGGTAACACACTTTCCCACAACACTCTGTAAGGTGTTAAGAGGTGGGCACTTCAAAACAGGAGACCAGAAACCAAACAGGATGGAAATGAGGTGGTGTGGGCCTGGCTGCTTTAAGGCTATGGGAAGCTCCAGTCTCCTCAGGCCTTGCAAGTAGTCTTAGGTGGGGATTGGTAGGCTCCATGTAGCAGGGCCCTCAGGAGGGGGCAAGGTCAGGAGACCCAGGCAGCCAAGCGGAGGATGTAACCTCTGCTGCTGACTGCCTCAGTCCAGCCTGTGGGTTTGGTATGAAAAGCTGCTCTTCCCCGAGGGAGGGCTAGGAGCATCCAGTGTGTGGCTGTACTAGCCTGCTGAAGGGGTCTGTAGGGCCACTAGCCACCTGAGGGACGGGAAGTTCAGGCTTTGCAACAAAGCTCTGTATTTTGGGAGGGGCGAGTGACATGCAGATCACTTGCTTGCTAGGGTAGCGGCAGCAGAAGAGCCAGGGATCTCGAAGATGATTCCCGAAGAGAGAGATTTCTACTTCTTCCTAGATCTGTGTTTGCAGCCCTGTCCCGACTTCTGTAGGTCACATCAGATATAACCCCCATATTTTTGTGTCTGATGATTGGACTTCTTCCTTTGTAGAGGTTGTGCCCAGCTCAGTAGACAGGGGCGCTGTTTCTTGGTGCCTCCAGGTGCAGAGGCTTGTCTGCCTTCTCCAAGCCGTCCTTGTTTGGCATATATCCCTGGCTGGCATGTACCATCAGGAGCACGGAGGTTACTGTAGATCATGAACTGGTCTTTGTTAAATATTTTGCAGGCTTTCTGTGTTTGAAGTCATTTTTGGACTCCGGGGCTTATTTCATTCTAGAAGAAATTTCTGGAAACAGGTGAAGACTGCTTCCCCATATAAAATAAATGTCTGTCCTGACCCCTCACACACTGGCATGGCTGAACACAAATCCTTTGAGAATAAATGCCTGCTGGTTTTGTGACCTGTCCTTAACCTCTTTGTATGGACGGTACCTGTGGTCACGAGGAAAAGCGATCAGGAAATGACAGGCCAGCCAGGAAGCACTGGGTCTGGACACCGTGTGCCCTTAGAGAAGTTCAAAGTTCTTCAGCTGTGTACAGTACATCCTGTTTGAAACATGAAGGAGCCTGGATTTAGGGCCTGTGTGTGCTTGTGGGCCGGATTCTTCGGATTCCTGGCTGCTAGGCTCTTTCCAAATGTCAGCGGGGAAGAAGGATGCGGGATGGGGGTACCGCCAGCTGAATATCAGGCTACACACCTGAACAGCACCCTGTGTCCGTGGACAATGTCACTTGTCGAAAGAGCGTGTCATCTTTCCAATGTATTTTCCATCCTTCTGATAGTGAAGGCCTCGGCTCAATCTTTCTGGGCCATTATTAACAAACAAACAGCCCCATGGGCTTGGTAATATGGAAACACCAGAAACTTCCTGCTCACAAGTTCTAGAGGTTGGGAAGTCTAAAGTTCAAGGTGCCAGGGGCTTCAGTGGTTGGTGAGGGATCTCTGCTTCATAGGCAGTGTTGTCTTGCTGTGAACTCATACAGCAGATTCCTCAAGCCATCTCCGTGGGACCAGCTCTGTCAGGACACTAATCTCGTTGGTGAGGGCTACACCCTCGTGACTTAATCACCTCTCTCAGAGTCCCATCTCTTAATATTATTACACTGAACTTTGATGGGAGACTCAGACATTATGGGCACAGCAAGATCTCTTACCTGAAAATCCACTATGGACTGTGAGTTTTATAACTTGGTATTTATAGAAGCATGAAACAAAGCAGAGCAAGAAAATGTAATTACCAAGACCTCATCCCACCTTATTTCTACCGTCACTGTAGGTAAATGCTGCCACGCTCCCAGCAGGCAGGAGCACAGAACATTGCTGTAACCTGTGCAGGTGACCTGGAACATGGAAGATGCTTTCTTACCTGTGTGCATGAGGAATCGAGACAGGATGTTTGGAAGAGATGAGGACTGAGATGGAGAATGTATTGTACATGTAAATGTTTCTTAATCCTCTCAGGCCCAGTGTATCTTCTTACAAGCAATCTCCCATAATGCTTTGTAGAAAAAGGTAGGACAGAGCTATCAATGCCCTGGATGTGTCCAGGTTTGTAATTTGTAATGCAGTGTCCCTACTGTTCTCATTAAGCGGAGGGCTTTGTTCCTGGCTGGCTTCCTGATTAACTGTGGCTGACAGGGTACAGTAGAAATGGTATTGGATGATTCCAGAGAGAGGTCCTCCAAGGCTTTGCAACTTCTCCCTCATAAGCAAGGGCACTATGGGATTAAAGCCTGAGGCAGCCATGTGGAGAGGCCATGGGAAGGAGGGCCCAAAACCATGGACCAATGTTATATGTGCAGCCATCCAGGACTGGCCTGGCCTCATGGATCTGCCAACTCATCACCGAGGTGCTATGCACTCAGCCACTACTATGGGAAAAGGTGTGATCTTTTTTTTGTATTTCACTAAGTTTGGAGGCCATTTTTAATGCACAACTCTCTGTAAAAGCTATTGGGTGAACTTTAAGTACATATGAAACGCCCAATGTATGTGAAAATCATAGGCTACCATGCATACAGATGAAAAGAGAAACACAACACCCTCATTTTAATGCAAATGTAAGTAACAGAAAAATAATTTTATGATAAAATAATGTATAAGTTCTTGAGGGACAGCCATGCCTGAAGTCACGGTGAAGCAGCTGCGTGCACCTGAAGCCGCCAGGAACCTCCCCACGCTGAGCGGGGTGGCGATGTGTGGCCCCGAGCGATGTGGTTTCCTTCCTCCAAAATATTCAGTAGCCAAATTCAGAGAGACGACAAACCATATTTTATCTGTATTGATACAACAGTCATATCCTTAGAAAATTAATTTTACATGGAAACTGCGTCTCTGGAGCCTGTATACAAACATCAAATGGAGTTACAGTTTAAGCTCAGAAATTATGATGAACTAGCTCACCCGCAGCAGCTTTCAGCTAGAAAGGAATTGATAATGCTCAGAATCGTGGGTCTTCGTAGGATAATGGATAGCACCGGAAACGGAAACTGTGTGAACAGATAGCTAAGACAGTTTTCTTATTGTTTACATCCCTTTGAATGATAGTCATCTCTTTAAAACAGGCAAAACCATGAAAACAAGCACACCAGGATGAGGAGTGGAAAAACAGAAGCCTACCACTGTGTGCGTCTATCCTACCGGACACAATGTGCATGACATATAACTCACGATATACATCAAGGGGTAATGTTCATCGAAGAGCGAGGGTGATAAATTAAAAATATATACCGGGGGCTGGAGAGGTGGTTCCATGGTTAAAAGCACTTGCTACTCCGCCAGAGATGCCGAGGTTGGCTCTCAGCTCACAGCTGCCTGTACCTCGGGGTGACTTTTGAGGGCACCGACACATGCCTGGCATATGCTTACACAGATATATATGCATACCTTAAAAAAATAAAAATGCACAAGAATTTCAAAACCCCTAGGAAAATGGCCAAACAGTTGTCTTACCATGTAGGATAACAAAAGTGATAATGTTAGGAAAAGATTCACAGTTAGTTAAAAAAAAAAATAGAGAAAAAAGGAGAAAGAGAACAAAAGATGGAATGAATAGAAAACATTTAGACAACTTAGGGAAAGTTTTAACCCTATTGAAACCCATATTAAATATAAATAGTAAAATATATATCTTTTATTATTTTATATCAATATACCAATATTAAAATGCGGAGATTTTAAGACTGGGTAAAAAAATCATCAAGAATCCAACTTTATATTGTGTACAGATAAAACTGAAGAAGGTGCACCTTATGTGTGAAGACACGCAGAGGTGGGTGAAGATCCACCGTGATAATAAGGAGCACACACAGCAAACATACTGCGCACTTCAACGCTTGTTCAGACGGTAGATCCCATGCAGTGCTCTTATCACAACTTTAAAAACATGGCTATTTATAAATTGCAAGCTGGAGGGGCTACACCGGATCAGATAAAGTAGATTTCAGAGCCCAGGGCATTATCAAAAATGAGCAAATCTCACAGTGATGTTGGCACCACTAGCCGGAGACTACCTCACCATTTAGACATCTAATGGCAGAACTTCAAAACAGCGAAACACAGTCTGATAGCCCTTAAGGGAGAAAGAAAAATCTTTAATGATAGCCAGAAACTTCAGGACACTTTCTCTCGATGAGTTACCCAGAAGATCAGTTCTGGACAGGGTCAAGAGTGCCGTCAATTAACACGACCTGTGCGGTATTTATGGAGCACTCCCCGCAATGACAGAAGAATGCCCAAACCCTCAGACTGGTCATGGCACGTTTATGGAGACGGATCATATTCTGGGTCAGAGTGTAAGTCTCAGTAAGTGTTTCAAGACACTCGACTAGTGCTTTCCAACCACACTGAGACTAACCTGGGAATCAGCACCTGAGGGACCCTTGGCCACGCCTCAAGCATTCAGAACTAAGTATTTCACTTGTAAATATCTCATGGCCAAACGAGACAGCCAAAGGAACCGAGAGAATGCTTTGAGCAGACTGGAAAAATGAGAACAGTGTATGAGAAACTGTGAGATGTTGCTGGCAGAATTCTCAAGGGGAAACTGGTTAAAACAAACAAAAACACCAGCACCCTGTATTCCAGAGAAGCCTCAGATGAGTGATCTTAGTTTCCACATCAAGAGATAGAAAAGAGTAGGGAACGATGCTGCGTGCCTCTAATCCCAGCCCTTGGCAAGTGGAGGAAGGAGCGTTGTAAAGGTGAGGCGGAGCTGTACCACGTAAGAGGATCCTGCTCCAAAGGAGAGAAACCAAAAATCATGGTGATAAAGAAGGCAAAGTAAACTTAGCCCGAGCAGGTAGGAGAAAAGGACAGAGTGGAATAAATAAAAAAACAAACCAACTATCTATGATCAATAGCAACAAAACCAGACAATAGAGAAAAATATGCAAAACCAGAAGATGGCTCTTTACATAGATTTAAAAAAACAAAACAACAACAACAAAAAAAACCTTGATAAATCCTTATGCATACTTACCCAGACAAAGAGAAGAAACAAATGGCCAACATCAGACACCGAAAAGGCAGTCAACCTCACTAGAAATTGTTATTTAAAATGAAAGAGAATAAGATGAAACAATTTATGTGAATATGTTTGCCACATATTCACGAATGGATCGGCACATGCCTTGAGAGGCGAGTTAGCAACACTCGCTCATCAAAAATTAAAAGACTTGGGGTGTAGGGGGAAGGGTTAATGGATAAAGTGCTTGCCGTATAAGTGTGAGGACTGGGGTTCAGATTCCCAGCACCCACATAGCAAAAGTTGGCCTTGATCCCCTGCCCCTGCCAAGTGTTGGGATTAAAGAAGTGTACCACCATGCCCAGCCTACCTTCTTCTTTTCCAGGTTACCATTTATTCGCTTACATCTTGCCTAAGTGGTGGGTGTGTGGGGTGGGTGGGTGTGGCAGCCTAACTGTAGCCCCAGGCAGAGATAAGGGGTCCCCAGAGTAAGCTGGCTAGCTCGACTAGCCCAATAAATGAGCTCCAGTTTCAGTGAGAGTCCCTGTCTCAGTGCATAGATGGAGAGCAAGTGACACACACCCGACACCAACCTCTGGCTTCCACAAACACGTGCACACCTGCAAACATGCAGACATACATGCCTACACACAAAAAAAACTTAAGTAGTCCCATTTATTAAATTGCCTATGCCTACTGGGCAATTGCATTTATAATTACGTACTTTGCCCACAGTGAAAAATGTCAAACTGAAGTAGCTTTATTGGGGGAGCTCGGTGTGATATAAACAGTACGGAAAACCTCCAGTCAGGACTGAGTGCATTGCATCAGGAGTTAGACAAGCAAGCGTTCATCCCCTGTGTCTATTTGCTGTTATACTGAGAGCTCTGGCCGGGATGATTAGGCAAGAAGAAAGTGAATAAATGGTAATCTGGAAAAGAAGAAGGTAGGCTGGGCATGGTGGTATGCTCCTTTAATCCTGGCAGGGGCAGGGGCAGGGGCAGGGGCAGGGGCAGGGGCAGGGGCAGGGGCAGGGGCAGGGGCAGGGGCAGGGGCAGGATCAGGATCAGGGTCAGGATCAGGATCAGGATCAGGATCAGGGGCAGGATCAGGATCAGGATCAGGATCAGGATCAGGGGCAGGATCAGGATCGGGATCAGGATCGGGATCAGGATCAGGATCAGGATCAGGATCAGGGGCAGGATCAGGATCGGGATCGGGATCAGGATCAGGGGCAGGATCAGGATCAGGATCAGGGGCAGGATCAGGATCAGGATCAGGATCAGGGGCAGGATCAGGATCGGGATCAGGATCAGGATCAGGATCAGGATCAGGATCAGGATCAGGATCAGGATCAGGGGCAGGATCAGGATCAGGATCAGGATCAGGATCAGGGGCAGGATCAGGGGCAGGATCAGGATCAGGGGCAGGATCCGGATCAGGATCAGGGCAGGGGCAGGGGCAGGATCAGGATCAGGATCAGGGGCAGGATCAAGGCCAGCCTGGTTGACGTAGCAAGTTCCAAGTCAGCCAGGGCTAGATAGTGAGACTCTGTCTTAACAAAAAAAGAAGACACTGCCCTCATTTGAAGACAACTTAGTTGTTTATGTTGAAAATCGGGGCTCGGATAGAGCTCAGGGGTAGAGTCTCTGGTTTGATCCCCCACAACTAAAAGAAGCTGATAAATTTACATAAAACTCCCCAAATGAACGAGCTCCACAAGTTGTGGGTTATAGAATCACTACACGGACAGCGCGTGCATTTCTCTATATTAAGAAAACACAAAGATCAAGATATAGGGATACCTTTTTTATAATTACCGGTTTATGTGCGCACCCGTCATGTATCTGTATATGTGCTGTGGTGTGTATGGGTGCAGTCATGTCATAGCCTGCATTAGAGGTCAGAGGGTGCCTTTTGAGAGTCAGTTCTTCTACCATGTGACTCCTGGGGCTTGCGCTGGGGTCCTCGGGCTTCGCAGCTGCTTCTCCAGCCCAAGGTATCTTTCATAAGGGCACACGATATGAAATGTGTGACAAAGTTGTGTAAGTGGCACAGTGAACCACGGAAAAAATGATTTTATTTGTTCTTCTTTCATACAACACGTCCTTCCTACAGTTTCCCCTCCCGCTACTCCTTCCAGTGCCCTTTCCCCAGACCAACTCCTCCTCCGTTTCCCCTCCGAGAAGAGCAGGCCTCCCAGGGATACCAACCAAACAAGGCATAACAAGATACAATAAGACCAGGCACAAACCTCCGTATCGAGCATGAACTAGGTAAACTGGTAGGAGGAAAAGGGTCCCAGGAGCGGGCAAAAGAATCAGAGACACCCCCATTCCCAATGTTAGGAGTCCCACAAAAACACAAAGCTAGCAATCAGAACAGTCCGCCACCTCGGGCTCTGTGAGCCCGTATATGCCCCGCTTAGTTGACCCTGTGGGTCATGTTCGCCTGGTGTCCTCAACCCCTCTGGCTTCCTTCTCTTCCGAGGGGTTCCCTGAACTCTGAGGAGAGGGGCCCGATGGGGATCTCTAATTTGGACCGTCTCCATGAAAATATTGCTGAGAGGAATTGAAGACATCATGCAGGCAGAAATGGACATCTAGAGGTCAGTCTCCCCAAGTTGCTGCAGGATCAATTGCAGTCCCAATAAAAATATTACCCTGTTCCCTTTCTCTCTCCCCTCCCCCCCCTCACTTCTCTCTAGCTTTTTGTTTGACTGTTTTGTTGTTGTTGTTTTTAGTGCCTTGCTCAGTAGTTTTGGCTAGCCCGATGTTCACCACGTAGCCCAGATTGGCTTCAAACTTACAAGGATCCTCCTACCTCTGCTCCTGGAGCGCAGGGATTCCGGGCTGTAGTCATGATCCCTCGTAGATAGTTTTGGTTTTATTTTTGCAAACTGACACTAGACTAGCTGAGACAAGCTTGATCGTGAAGATTAACTATTCAACCCCAAGGCCTCTCTTTACGGAATGGTGGTCTAGCCAGTGCAGCCTTGGCTGGATGAATTGATGAAGCTGAATCAGACTGAGGGACACCCACAGGTCACCTTGGCATACCAGTGGAGAAAGGATGAGACTCCCCAACAGTTGGTGCTGAGATTTTAATACAACCACAAAAACTACCAAAGTGGTTTCTTGATCTAAACAGAGCCTGTGCTCCAGAACTTGTACAAGGAGAACAGGAGAGAACTATTACGACATTGGGTTAGGCAAAGATTTCAAACACTACAAACTGCTATATAATAATGATCAGTTGGATTAACTGGACTTCAACAAAGTTGGGAAAACTTGTGCTCTTCCGGAGACATTCCTGCATGGGTGAGAAGACTGGGAGGGAATTCTTTCTGTGCCTTGAATAAAGACTGTATCGGGAATCTATAAGAGCTATGGTAACTTAGATGTCATAAAACAAATAATTTAATTATTTTAGTTTAATCAAAGACAACTTTGGACTTTTTACTGGAGACAACACATAGGTTTCGGATAATGGCATGTGCTGGCTAGTTTTATGTCAACTTGACAGAAGCTAAAGTCATCTGAGAGGAGGCAACCTCAATTGAGAACATGTCTCCATAGGATCCGGCTGTAGGCAAGCCTGAAGGACATTTTCTTCATTAGCAATTGAAGGGGGAGCGTCCAGCCCACTGTGGGTGGGACCATCCCTGGACTGGTGGTCCTGGGTTCTATAAGAAAGCAGGCCGAGCAAGCCGTGTGGAGCCAGCTAGTAAGCAATACCCCTCCATGGCCTCTGCATCAGCTCCTGGTTGTTGGCATGTTTGAGTTCCTGTCTTGAGTTCCATCAATGATGAGCCATGATATGGAAGCATAAGCCAAATAAATCCTTTCCTCCACAAGTTGCTTGATCATGTATTCCATCATGGCAATAGTGACCCTAACTAAGACCGGGTATTTGACTATGAATTCAAAACATAGCAGTACACACCTGACTTGGGACCATGAGACCTCCTTTATGCTTTCCATAGATTATGAAAGGAAGAAGCCGTGTAGGAAGAGCTTGGCAACCATTCCACTTCACCCAAGAGAAATGGTATACTTGAAACCTGCCCAGCTAGACGTGGACACAGATACTCATAGCAGCTCTAGTTGTAACTGCCAGTATCTGGAAGAAGTGAGGATGTCAGCTGTAGGGGCTGGGTCGTCTGTGGGACACCCTGTAGATCAGGACTCAGCAGTGAAAGGAATCGGTCCTCCTCAGGGCATGCTGAGTGCTACGGCACGGGCAGGTTTCATAGCAACTGTGTTGAATGAAAGAAGCCGTACCTCGGACAAGTTTATTGTGTCTGCAGGCACAGAGAGCAGGTCTGTGGTGAGGGCAAAGCAGGGGGCAAGAGGGTGCCTTTGTTGAGAAAGAGAGAGGTACTTTTATTGTGTGGAGCGTAATGAGTATCCCATTGTGTGTGTGTGTGTGTAAAACACACTTAACAACATACAGGGCAGCACACAATCCTTTGTATGTTGAGGAGCAAGTCCACCCAAACAACATGGCCAGCTGAAGTACCCCCTGGACTCTCTGAGATATCCACAAAGCCCTCACTGAAGTTTCTGTTGAAGACTCAAAACCATTCTTGATGGTTGACTTGTCTCCTCTTGGTCTTCACTGCATTGTGTGTGAACCAGGAGATGTTATACACCCCGAATGCCAAGCTGTGGCTTGAGCTTGCTCTGCTCCTCGGGGGCAACCAGGTCATCGTTAACACAATGGTTGAACGTTGTTGCCATTGCTTCTGCCCACAGTTAAGGAGGATCCTTAAGGCTAATCCTGGGTTTCAACCCATCATTTAGGGATCTTGGCTCCCCTGACTGCTAATTTCTACAATCTCCATGTTCTAGGGCTGTATTCATTTAGCAGAAAGTTGTTGACAGGCCACATCTCCGCTGTGTGCTCAGCTCCTCCAGATCCTGGAGGTGGGAGAGGCATTGATCTTTTCTGCTAATTGTTAGCGCCCGGCCTAATAAAGGTGGGATTCTCTCAGCACACGGTCAGATGCTTCCCTGCCTCGTCTGCTGATGGGTTTATGTGTTACTCCATCCTCATCTCTAGCAGGGATCTCACACAGAGGAGGCGCTTACTCGCTGGCTGATTTTGAGGAGAGCATAAGCAACCTATTAACAGCTAACAAGTAGTGTTGGCCGTTTCTCCCCTCTGTCGGGACCTGCTTGTTAAATCTGAATACTTTCACGATGTGCTTGACCAGGCAGAGCCATCTCTCCTGTAAAAAGTGAAAACAGAAAAGCGAATGTCTAGGCCTGCTCGCACCAGTTACTTCATTCCCAGAACATCTGTTGTTTTTATTGGCTTTGCTCTGACACGATCTGCATAATACCGACTAATTAATTCACCTACAAGGGCATGGCACTAGTAGGTATGCTGGGTTCGCGGTCTGTTGAGCTGTATACATGCCACTTTAGCACAAAACTTATCTTTACAGGAAAATCTATACCACAAAGATGAACATGGATTTAGATTTGCTTTTTTTTTTAAAACTCAGAAATGCTAAATCTGAGAGAAGGAGGTAGTTTTAGGACACATGAAAAGAGCCACTGAGCATAACTTGGGGTGCTGTCAGGCAGCCGTTGTACCCGAGAGATGATGCATTCCCCGAACATTCATGAGATCATGCGTGGTCCGGCCACAACTGGCTATTAGGAAAACTCAAGAATGTTTTTGGGGGTGTCAGTTTCAGCTCTCTTGGAGCCTGGCTCCTGGGAAGATAATGTTGCTCCACTGGGTGCAGGGAGCTTTGGCTTCACACACCGGCTACCCTGTCAGTTAAATACATCTTTCCAACTTGTGATTTTGCACAAGACCCATGCTTCTTCATCATAAAGGGAGAAGGTACTGATGAGGGCAAAGAAGTATGTGGCTAGGTTGGTGCGGTACACAGAACTCATCAGAGAAGCTTCTCCGCCCCTTGTACTACATTTCCCGTAGAAACTCACAACTGTTCCAAGTGCAGAGATTAGATGTCTGTATGGGACATCTGTATCATAACTCCCCACAGGCTCAGGGGTCATTGCAGAAAGGGGCAGAAAGATAGTAAAAACCAGAGGTCAGGGAGCATCTCTGAGCAAAACAGTGTCTTCCGGACATGACAGAATGGTTAAACTCATGGACCCATGGCAGCTGTGTTTGCCTATATAAGCCCTGCACGAGATCAAGCCTGTCAACATTCAAGCAGGTGTGTATTTCAAACTTTTAGGAACATTGGGGTAAGTTTCCAAGAATATGTGTGCCAACACACCTTAATTCTGCTCTTACTGTTTTAGCATGCTTGGTTAATCGAATATTTACCTGATTTCCCCTCTATCCTTCCTCAAACACACACTCTTCTCTCGATACATTTCCGCATACTCCACTCCAGACAATCCAAGTGCATACATCTGGAGTTGAATCTATGTTTATTTTGATGTAAAATGTCCAAAGCTAATGATCTAGTTCCTGAGTGCGGCTGACACCTACTATGGCAGCCCCAGCAATACCCACCCTCTGGGCTTTGCTCCTTGCACAGTTCCTTGTACTTAACTCATAACCAGGGGCTCAAGGAGATGTGGTCAGTCCCCACCACAATGATGTTGCAGTGTACCTGAGATTCCATTTCGCTAGTAGACTAGAACCAGGGACCTGTGTGGGCTTCATGAAGCAAGGAGCCCCATCAGAAGAGTCCACATGTTGGGGAACTGAGTGTGACCCCCTAGCACCTGAGCTTGGCCTCCAGTCAACAGCCAAGAAAGGAGCTGGACCCTGGGTTGTATAGTTAGAAGAAAAAAATTTGTAATGTAGCTTTGAGAGGAAGTCTGGAAGGAGACTCTTCCTGGTTTAGCACCCAGATGAGGCTGTAGACTTGTAGAACACCACGCAAAGGATCCAAGGGAGTCACGCCTGAACTTCCCTCTACAGGGACCCAGAGACAGTGGGTGCCTGTGTTGTTTTAAGATGCTGAGTGTGTGGGAATTTGTTACACAACAATAGAAAAAATGCAAATATTAGCACTCGAAGAAGTGGGGGTGTCATTGTACCAAACACCCGAGAATTTGGAGCGGTCTTGGAACTCACCAAGCATGAGAGAGAAAACTTCTGTCCTCTAGAAAGACAGTAATAGAAACCAGGGCTTTGGGGATATTGCTAGCCAGAGTGCAGAGAGGGGAGGAGAGGGTAGCTGGAAACTGGGGACAGGAAGGTCCTTGGGGGTGTGGTAGCTAAAAGCTTGCCCAATATCCTTACCTATTTGGGAAGCAGCCATGCCTACATCCTCCTCTGCTGTCTCCTGACTGTGTCTGGTAAAACGTGAAAGGGGAAACTGATGGAGAGAGCTATTGAACAATCATGAAGGTGTGGGGGGAGCAGGAGAGATGGCTCATTCAGTAAAGCATCTGCTGGGCAAGTATGAGGAGCTGAGTTCGAACAGCAGAACCCACATAAAAGGAAGACTTTGGAAGCAGGGCCAGGGGGATGGGTAGGACTTGCTGGCCAGCCAGCCTATCCTCCTTGGCAAGCTCCAATGAGAGACCCTGTGTGGTGTCTGAGGAGTGATACCCAAGGTGTCCTCTGGTCTCTGTGTGCACGGGCATGCATACCTGCCTAGCAACAAGTGTTAAAACAACATGGTCTAGGAAGAAAACCTGAGGGAGTGGTGGCAAACCTTTGGCTGGATCCTCAAAGATCAGAAAGTGAGCTACCCTGTCACATAGACGGGTCTATTAAGAGGGCGTGTCTCACAGGTCCTCTCCCCACACAGGGTCAGCAGAAGATTTCAAAGTTATGTTTCTCAGCATTTCTGTTGTGTGCTATCAATCGAGACCGGAGACTCTCAGGGCTTTAAGACGTCGGCTGTCCTGTTGAAGATGGCTGCAGGACAGAGGACTGAGGGCACCTTGTTGGAACTGTGAGTTCTAGGACCCAAGGTTGTCTCTGGATGGTAACCTTGCATCTAGTAGAAGGTCTGGGGGTAGATTCCTCCCCAGATGAGGCTGCAGTTTCTGTGTTGTTCCAGGCAACCCTGTGGATCCCGAGGAGGACCCAAGGAGGCTGCGCTTACACACCTGACTAATAAACACTGTCAGGTGACACATGGATACATGAAGTTTTAGCCCCTAATTCTGTTAGCCTGTTACACAGACGCTGAGAATTGGACATGTTATACCATACAACTAAGGATAAGAGAGACAGAGAAAGTGAGAGAGAAAGGAAGAGAGAGAGAGACAGAGAGAGAGAGAGAGAGAGAGAGAGAGAGAGAGAGAGAGAATTACAAGATCCTCTTGGCTTCTTCTCTGTCAGCCCCATCCTGAAAAATCAGAGGTAGACTCTTTTGATGCTGTTTATTCTCCAGATTAATTTTGCCTGCTTTAAGATTTCATAGAAATGGAATCGTATGCTATAGACTTTTGAAGGGTCTGGCTGCTCTCCCTCAGTATAGTTTAGAGACTGGTTCACATTGTTGTGTGTTGCACCCGGTCTTTTACACCGCCGAATCCTTCTCTACTGTGTGACTCCTTCACCCACTAACGAGTGCGGGGGGCATGTGTAGTTTTAGGATGTTGTGAGCAATTTGCCATTATTTTTTGATGTGTCTTTTTGTGAGCCGATGTCTATTTTTACCTCCCTAAGGTAAATACCTAGTTGTGGACTTATCGGGTCATAGGCTAGATCTTAGTTAGACTTCCAGGGTTTCCCAAAGGGGCTTCTTCATTTTTTATTCTCACTAACACCACAGGAGACGCGCCTTGCCACTTTGCTCCAGGCTTGGTGATTCCAGCGATTCTAACAGGCTCGCGTGGGACACGGCTGCGGTTTTAACTGCATTCCCCGGCTTCTAAGGATGCTGGCTACTGCTTATTTTTCTTATCAGACCCTTGTATACATTGTTCCGGAAAAGCTTCTTTTTAAGAAATTTTGCCTCTATCTTTTCTTCCCCCTTAGGAAGGGGATTGTTTATGTTTTCCTGTTGAGTTGGAGGGGTCTTCACGTTCCCTGGTCACAAATTGGTCACGCAAATGTTTTCTTTCAGTCTGTGCCTTGCTTATGGATTTTCCTCCTGGTGTTGTGTGATCGACAGTAGATTTTAACTTTGGCGGAGTTTAATGTTTCAGGGCTTTCTGTTACGGTTGTTGTTTCTCAGGACTTTTCAAAGAAACCTTTACCAGTCCCTAAGTCTAAGCACATTCTCCCCTAGGCCAGGACCTCAGCATCTGACTGTGGCAGCCTGACAGTCAGTTTGGAAGTTGTGCAATGGAAGTTCCCGACTGCTTTTTGTTGTTGCTATTACTATTTTTTTTTTTAATTGAAGGTTGCTTTGATATTCAAGGTCAGCATTGATCGCCTTTACAACTTTCTGCAATGGCAAAAGTGGTCTCTCTTTGAGGTGTTTTGGGGTTTCTGCGTGACTTTCTCATCCTAAAACATGGTTGATGTAGTCAGGAACTGGATCTGTGCGTGTGCACACGTGTGCTGGATGCAGACGTGTATGTGCAGGTGTGTGGCCTTGTGTGCAGACGCGTGGAAGGTAGAGATAGACAACAGATGTCTGCCTCTATTGCTGTCCATATGATGATGATGATGATGATGATGATGGTGGTGGTGATGTTGATAATTCCGACAGGATCTCACTGTAGCTCTGACTGGCCTGGAATTTGCTATGTAGACCAGGCTGACTTTGAACACACAGATCCACTTGCCTCTGCCTCTGAGTGCTGCATATACCACCATGCCCAGATTCTGCCTTATCCTCCCTGAACCTAAAGCTCATCATTTTGGCTGCTTTGCAGGTGATATTTGGCAAGTGCCACTGTATCTGTTGTATCTTCCTGTATCTGTTGGTCCTGCACTGGGCTTACAGGCACATGTGACCCTACCTGGCTTTTATGTAAGTGTTGGGAATTCAAACTTAGACCCTTGTACTTGCACAGTAAGTTCTTTTTCCCTACGAGCCGTCCAGTACAAGGAACTGAATTATTAACTGTGCGCTAGCTGCGTATGGCTAGAGACCACATCATGCACAGTTTAGTTGTAGGTGTTTGCATTTCCGTGGATACCTCAGAAGAACCTGTCTGTTTGAGGAGGATGTGGATGACAGGCAGGAACTCACTGCGTGTAAAGGTCAGTCACAGGATTGACTCAGCCATAATCTGTCTTCTGGCCTTGATGAAGGTACGGTGCTGTAATTTCCCTCAGGACATTTTGTGGTTTTCAGTGTACCAGTCTTGAACTCATTTGATTAAATCTATTCCTAAGTGTCTTGTATTTTTTTGAGGTGGTGTCAGTGAATTGATTTTCACATTTTATTTTTCGGTTATTCGCCACAATAATTTTTGTGTGTCTGTCTTCCGTCCTTTGATTTTTACTAAATTCTTTTTTTTAGTTCTGGTGACAACCTTGTTGATTCTTTCAGATCTAGATTTGTGACCATGCTGTTTGACAATAGGTACGGTCTTATTTCTTCCTTTCTCATCCGGGTGGCCTAGCAATTGATCTTTGCAGGCTTACTGACTTGACCTTCCAGGGCAAAACTGAATAAGAAGATGAGAGTGGGTAGCCTAACACAGCCCCCACCCCCAGGGCTTAGGGGTCACTGTGGAAGATGGGGAGGAGAGCCTGTAAGGGCCGGAGAAATTGGCAGAGGACTGTAATGAAGTACTGTTTCCTCCCAACACGGAAGAGGGAGAGGCTTAAAGTCCCTCCCACCCCTACCTAAGGACCTACTGCTAATTGATAGCTACTGGGAGAGGGGAGGGGGAGTTATTTCTTAAGGGTGTGGCCCACGGTCGTTCTATTCTCTAGTGGATGTCTGCTCACCTGAGAGTATGTAGGCAGCAAGGACGGGACTTGGTGGCTTTTGTAAAAGCAACACCAATAAATGAAGACACCAAGTTGTGTGGGTACAGAACGAAAGTCAGTCTGGAAGGAGACGGAGGAGAGCGATGGGGATGAACCGAAACAATGCACGCAGTCCTCAAGGAATTAATAAGAGAGTTTTAGAAAGGAGAGTGAGGTGTGGACATCCCCACCTCCCTTCCAGGCGCTGGGGGGAAGCTCGTCTTTCAGCGTGAGATGTGACAGCAGGTGTGCGCGACGTGATTTTGAGTTTTTGTTGAGGATGGGAGTTGAGTTTTGTGAAACGCTTACTCTGCATCTATCGGAACGCCGCTGGGACTCGCCTTTACTCTGCCAGTGCAGTGAATGACATTGATGGATGTTTGAATGTTAATTCAACCTTGAATTCTGGGATGTGCCCACTTGCTTGGGATGGATTCGCTCTTTTACGTGTTACTAACGTTTTATTAAACATTGTAACTATGTTTGTGAGTGGTTTTAGTCTATAGGTTTTTTTTTTTTTTTTTTGGTTATTGTTGTTGACACCTTTGGAGGGCTTAGATTTTAAAGTTTTAAGATCTAAAACTTTAGTTTTAGTGTCTCATAAAAGAAGTTGTAAAGGGCTTCCTCCTCTGCTTGTTGGTCCAGCCACTTCCTAACAAGTTGGCAGAACTAGCCAGTGTAACTGCTGTCGAGGAGGCTGGAGCTTTCTTCATGGACAAGTGCTCAACAAAGAGACTAATTCTCTGTTTGTTTTGGGAGACAGGTCTTGACTGTAGCCCTGGCTGGCCTGGAACTCACGTACTATGTCACCTGGGTTGGCTTTGAACTTGCTGTAGTTAGCCTGCCTCGGTCTTCCAAATGCTAGGAGTAGAGGCATGAGCTACCACGCCTGGATTAGAAATTAATTTTTTTATAGATAATGATTATTGAGATTTTATGTCATAAGGAATTAGTCAATGTCATCTAAGTTGCCGGATTCATTAGTGTGAAGTCGACACAGTCTATAATTATGTCTTTAATCCCCACAGACTTGGTGCTGACATCTCCTGTCTCAGGCTTGATGTTGTTCACTAGTGCCTTCTCCATTTTCCAGATCCGAATAGGTGTATTAATCATATTTAGCCGTGGTTTCTGAAGTGTCTACTTCTGTTTTAATACTGCGCTGGTTTCTATTCTCATGTTTGGCTCTTCGTCCTGTGTGCCTCTTCAGGTCTGCATTTCCTTCCCTCTTCTTTCCCTACTGCCGTAAGCCGGAACTTTGGGTAATTTATATCTCTCTTCTTAAAAAATTGTTTTTAATTATTTTATTTTATGTGGGTGTTTTGCTTTGATGGATGTGTGCCACACGTGTGCCTCGTGATCTCAGAGGCCGGACATGTGTTGGATCCTCTCGGACCTGGTGTTATAGGGGGTTGTGAGCTGCCAGCGGGTGCTGGGGACCGAAACTGTGTCCTCTGAAAGGGAAGCAGGAAAGCAAGTGCCATCTCTCCAGTCCCAAATCTCGCTTCTTTTATTATACGAGCACTTATAGCTATTTTTCCCTCTAAGGGATCTGTCTCAGTTCTGCAAATTTGGATGTGAACTCACAGGATCACTCAGCTCAAATGTTTTCTAATTTCTCTTGAGATTTATTCTTGAACCATACACTACTTAGAAATTTGTTATTTAATTTTCACATATTTGGAGTTTTCTGGTTTTTTCTTGCTATTTGATTTATAATTCCATTGCAGCTGGAAACCATACTTGGTGTGATTCTGGTGAAACCCGTGTTCTGTCTTCATTGGTACAGCGCATAAATTTGAAAGAACGCGTGCGCTCCAAGTTTGGGGACCTAACAGTAAAAATCGCTCCTCAAGTTGTCTCATCTGATGCCTTACCGTGGCTCCCTCAGTCTTTTCCTGCTCGCTGATTCCATCATCTGAAAGAGAATGGCACCCACCCACGGGCTCATATATTTGAATGCTTAGTCCAAAACAGTTAGTGGAACTGAAAGATCAGGAGGCATAGCCTTGGAGGAGGTATGTCACTGGGGTTGAGCCGCTAGGCTTCAGAAGCCCATGCCAGTGCCAGTCTAATACCCACTCACCCACCCACCCAGCCCACGCTGCCGACCAGGGTACAAGCCCTCAGCCACTGCTCCAGCACCACGCCTGCCTACCTGCTGCCGTGCTCCCTGCCGTGATGGCCGTGGACTCGCCCTCTGAAACCGTGACCATGTCCCATTAAGGGGCTTTTTTTTTAAATATGCTGCCTTGGTCATGACGTCTCCTCCCAGGAATAGAAAAGAAGCTTTATATATCATATGCAAATCATTTACTCTAAACCTTTCTATCCGTATTGAAAAACCTGTGTGTGGGACTGGGGATACGGTTCCGTGGTTAAGAGCACTTGCTGCTCTGCTAGAGGAGCTGAGTTTGATTCTCAGTACTCATACGGTAGCCCGCGACTGTCTGCAACTTCAGTTGTGCAGGGACCTCACACCCTCTTCTGGTCTCTGTGGGCTCCAGGCGCACACCAGGCACAACACCACACACAAAAAATAATAATAGTTAAAATAAACCTGTATGTATTTATAGTTTTAATTTTGCTTGCCTGTAGGAAGCATATAATCGAGTTTATATTTTAATTTTTCTTTTTATTTTCCCCTCAATTTCATGTGTACGTTATGTGGGGTGCATATATATATATGTATGTATATATATATATATATATACATACATATATATGTATGCGTGTGTGTGTGCGTGTATGCGTGTGTGCACAGATACACAAATGGTATCTGTGCCTGTGTTGCAGGGGCTCTAAGATATGTTAGGACTCATCCTTATTGGTCTTCCACTTTATTTACTGAAGCAGGATCTCTCAATCAAACCCAGAGCTTTGAAGCAGGATCTCCTAATCAAACCCAGAACTCACCAATAAGGCTATTCTTGCTAGCCACCTTGTTTTGGGGGCCTTGTCTCCACCTTCTGAAACTGGAATTAGAGGCTGGCCATCATGCCCCCATCCAGCATCTACCTGAGTTCTGGGAATCTGAACATCTGGCCTTACACTCTCATGGCAAGTCCTTAACCACTGAGCCATCTCTCCAGCCCCTCTCTTTCCCTTTCGATCCATTCTCTCCCTCTCCCTCCCCGGTTAACATTAAAGCATTTTTATATGATTGGGAAAACTCTCTTTTCATGTCTACTCTCATCCTGTGTGTTCGTTTACCCTCTTCTTTCCTTCTTTGGGTCAATCGACCTATTGATCTTCGGTGTTTATGCCTGCATTAGTAGTGGTTTCTCTAAGCACTGTGCGATGCCCTCAGCTTCCCAGGTTCTGCTTAGTGCTAACGTTGTATTCGCCAGCTAAAGTATGTGAACTGGCCGCTGCCACTGTAGTTATGTATATTACCCTACATTCTAATCCTATCCTTGTGAGGCGTTCACTTCAACTGTTACGTATGTTTGCTAATGTACGTGAATCGAGGAAGATAGTTTTTGCAGTTATTCAGGTATTTTGCGTGTGCACTGTTTTCTTTATGCCTGCGTATGAGTGTTTTGCCTTCATGCATGTCTGTGTACCACGTGCATGCCTGGGTCCCCTGGAACTGGAGTTACAGATGGTTTTAAATTGCCATGTGGGTGCTGGGAATGGAACAAGGGTCCTCTGGAAGAGCAGCCAGTGCTCTTAACCACTGAGCCGTGTCGCCAGCCTTGTCTCCACTGCTTTCAATAGTCTGTTCTATCTGAGGCAAGCTTATTTCTCTTCAACCCGAAAAGCATCCGATAGCCATTTTTAGTGCAGGTCTGCTATCAAAGAATTCTCAGTTATTTTTTATCTGAAGCCACATTTATCTTAACCCTTCACAGGTGAATTCATACATCTCAGCATTCTAGTTTGCTTTCTGTTGCTAAGATACACACCATGACCTAAAGCAACAAAGCGTTGCCTAGGCTTATACTTCTGGGTCACAGTCCATCAGGGAGAGAGGTCATGACAGGACTACAAGGCAGGAACCCAGAGCCGATCACATGGAGGAAAGCTGCTCCCTGGCTCAGTTACTGGCTCATGCTCAGTTAGCATTCTTATAAAGCTCAGATCTACCTGCCTAAGGACGGTGCTGCCCACAGTGGGCGAGCCCTCCCACCTATCATCTGCTAAGGAAATCTCTCACAGAGATAGTCATAGCCACGGTTCATCTGATCCGGCAGTTCCCCATTTCCCAGGTGACCCTAGGTTGTGTCAATTTGACAATAAAAACTAGCCAGCACATTGGACTAACAGGTTTCAAATGTTTTAAGTTTGGAATTTTGAAGCTGTTCTGGCCTTCCACAAGGCCATGTGGCCTTGTGTGAGGTCATGTGACTGGCTGTGTGCTGTGTCTCACTGTCCCCTCTCATGGCTTTCATGGTTTTCTCTTTGTCTTTCACCTGCTGGTTGTGCTGGCATCATCCACGGGTCTCAGAAGCCCTATTAACCATAAAGTCTTTTCCTTTATATTTTCCAGGTTGAAGAATTTCTCTTAGAAGTATTTGTCAAGCTCACAAGGTCTTTTCTACATCACATCCATTATGCCACTATGCCTAATTCATTCCCGACATAACTTTTAAAAGAATGAAATAACTTTTTTGATTTGCACACGATGTACACGTGTGTTTGGACCTGGGTATCCACATGCCACAGTGCTCACCTGGAGGTCAGAGAAGAACCTTAGGTGTCTGTTCTTGCCGTCCATCTTGTGTGAGACGTGGTCTGCTGTTGGCCATTGCATATGTTAGGCGAATTTATTTGTGAGCTTCTGGGGGGTTTTCTTGTCTCCGCTATAAGAGGTTTGGGGTCACAGGTGTGTGCCACCACTTCCAGCTCTATGTGGCTTCTGGGGATTGGGCCTCAGCCTTTCACACTTGCACCGGAAGTGCTTTCTTTATCATGACACCGAGCCACCTCCCTCTGCTCAAATACTGATAACTGTAGAGGAGCTTTTTGGTAATTTTAGAAAACCATTAGGTCTGAAGGAGAGTCAAGAAGAAGGGTCAGAGATTTCCCATCAGTCTCCTGGGACCCTCGGATGGATAGTTACCCCGTTATCGACATCCTTCACTGCGGAGGTCCCCTTGCGATGACTGATGAGTCTTGCTGACTTGCTTCCTCAGGCAAAGCCTGTTGTTTTCATGAGGTCCCTTGACGATGCTCCTTTTCCGGGCTGACAAATGTTTATGACTAAGTATCAAATGCTGTAAGGTTGTACATTTTATTTGATGTTTCAGAATTTCCTTTAAATTCCTTTTTGATAGTGTCTGTTTATCTGTTGTCTTTACAAGCACACAGACAACATTTTCAGCTCTGCCAATGATTTTTGCATCTTAAATTTAAAAAATTTTTTTTTTTCGTAATTTAAAAGTTTGCATTCTTTTAGAATTCTTCTTCATCTAGTATGTTTTCTCTTGTAGATAAATCATATTTTTTAGCTTCTTTTCTAGTTTCGTTATGTAATCTTACATTATATCTTGAATATTGGGAATGCCATCTGGATTCTGTTATATTTCTCTGAAGAATATTGATTTTTGTAAAAAAACAAAACAAAACCAGAATATTATTTGTTTGGACTCAAAAATTGAATTTTGAAGCAGCTATAACTCTTAGGTCAGTTTATTTTTTTCTAGCTTTAAGCCCTTTGATTCCACCTCCCACATGAAGCTCGGGTGTCAGGTAGAGAATTTGGGGTCCCTCCCCAGTTCTCTTTTCTGGACTTATACCTTCATTCTCCAGTATCCCTGGTTGCTTTGAGCTCTCTTCCTAGGTTCTTCAGGCCAGAGAATCCACAATTTTTTCTTTAGATATTTAGCTACTCGTCTGGCCGCAGCTAACATGCCCTTAGGCTAAGAGTTTCAGGCTTTTCCCTAGTGCCATTTTGTTTTTTTCTAGAGTTTACCTATTTGCAACAGAAGTCCTGGTATTCATTCTTCTCCTGGACTCACAGTTGTTGGGTTTTTTTTTTTTTTTGGTGTGTGTGTGTGTGTGTGTGTGTAAGAGAGAGAGGGGGTGGGGGTTGGTGGGGGAGACACGGAGAGACTCTCCACGTATTCCTGGCTGTCCTGAAGTTTGTCACTGTGTAGACCAGGCCGGCCTCAAAATCACAGATCCCTGCCTCTGCCTCCAGAGTAGTGGGAACAAAGACATGATGGGCCACCATTCCTGGTCGTTGTTCTCTGAAGCTGAGATGGGCCCAGGAGTGTATGCACTCACAACAGAAGGACAATGCCTCCCCCTCTCCTGAAGGTTAAATGAGTTTTGATTTTTAGGCAACCTTCATGGGACACGATGTCTTCTTAAAAATAACGTCTGAACTTCCTTTGAATCAATGTCAAAGTAAATGAAGACTCAAGATGGTATCAGCTCAATTTTGTTAAGTCCTGGCTCGCTTTTGATTGCAAAAGAAGAATACAATCTTTTCTTCATTTACAATGTGTTCTGCTGCTTCGTGTTCTACTGCTTATGTGTATGACCCGTATCATAAAATGTGTTTGAAAGACAGTTTTAAATGTCCACATAACATTTTGTTATATGGGTACAAACTGATTAACTTAGCTATTTCTTAGCTATTGAAAATTCATGTGCTTGTGCTGTGTGTGTGTGTGTGTGTGTGTGTATGCATGTGCCAATATCAGGTACTTTCCCATAAGACATCTTTGCATATAAATCTTTGACTGTGGAAGAAATCCTTCTAACTGCCCCAGCCTGAGCAAGTTTGCTGGACTGATTGCTGCTTTTAGCATCTCTGTCACACTGACTTTTGGAGACCTCTCTCTGCTCAGACTGTTTGTGATGTGTGCTAACCAGGAGCTAACTGTGCATGTTTCTGTGGTAGTTAATCTTGAATGTCAAGTTGATTAGGTTGAGGAATGCCTAGGAGATTAGCTAGGCACACCTCTGGGTATATCTGCCAAGGAGTTTCGGAGACAAATACATCATCAGGGCTCTGACTTAATGGATGGATTCATCCCTTGATGGAGTCATAAAATTATGGCACTATTGGGAAATGGAGAGGAGAAGGAGGTTTTAGTTGGAGGTACTAGATCACTGGGGCTGTGGCCTTGGGGACTGTACCTTGCCTGGGGCCCCTTCCTGATGCCGCTCTCCTTGCTGTGGGCCACGATAGGTGCTTCTCTGCCTCATCTCTGAAGCCATTTTGCTACAGCTATCCCAAAGTAACCATGTAGATCCCTAACCTGTCCATGCTGCTTGTTACCTGTTATGTGGTTAGAATACTAACTTACTGATTAGGGGTCAGAAGAGAAAGAGGAAGGCTGTTCGTATAAAAACTAAGTCGAACGCTTAGGAGAGACTCAATAAAGTGAAATAGAAATAATATGGTTACGAGATTAGTTGACTGGCCAGGCAGCCGTGAAATCAAAATGGAAGCCGTAAAGGTCTATTATTTATGGATTTGCATGGGTACACGTGCAGGGGCGTGCAAGTGCAAGCATGAGCACATGCCACCACATGGGCGTGGAGGTCAGAGGACAGTTTTTGGGAGTCAGTTCTCGTCTTCCACTGTGTGGGTTCTGAGGATTGAGCTGAGGTCGCCAGGTTTTGCTGCAAGTGCCTTTGCGCGCTCGAGCCATCTCGCTGGCCCAGGAAGCCCACTTGGAGATTGACGTCTCTTAGTCGGTGCTCCATTTGACCGAATCCAACTCAAAGTGAAGCGTGGGTTGCTGGGACAGTTGGTCTCAGGATGTCACTAAGTTCTAATAGGAGGGTCCTAGAGAGGCTTAGTCCTTCGTTTAAGATGGATGAGAGGATTCATATCTTTATATTGTAACTTTCAGACAGTTGCTTTTGGGTCATTGGTGACACTGGCTTTGCATTTAACCGGCCTTTCACTGAGTTGACCAGGTTGTCCCAACTGCTGATCCCAAAACTGTGGGGGAAAAAAAAAAAAAAAGACTACGCTTCTCCTCTGTACAGATTCCTAGAAACGCAATTACTGAGCGTTTTTGAGACCATTAATCCACATTACCTAATTTCCCATTTTAATTGTGTTTCCGTGGGATAGATGCCGAGAAACATAATCACTGTGCAGTTTCAAAGCTATCAATTCATATTACCTCATTTCCCACCGGGGCGTCTGCATCGCGCTGCGCTATTTCTTAACTTGTAGAACGAGCGTCCAAGCTGCCGCCTTTTCTCCAGCCTTAGCTGGCAGCCGCAGCGTGGAGCCCAGGGCCATCAGCCTGCAACTTCTTGGAAAAGACCCCAGGATTATCCTCTGCTCCAATGAAGCCGACTCCTATTCCCTTTTCTGCCCATGATGGTCTTTTGTGAGCCTCAAAAGCCAATCCTAACCAAAACAGCATTGGGACCGTTTTCCAAACGCAGCCCAGCCCCGTCTATCACCTCGTAATGCTCAGGTAATTATACACTAGTTGGTTGATGCCTGGAGGTGCCACAGAGTTCCTTCATTAAACCCTTCTTCTTACGCCTCGAGTCCTGGGATGGAGGTGAGGGCTGATCTTAGCTCCCAAGGCTTTAATGGCTTCTCAGCTGAGCTCAGAACTCAAGTCTCAGCTCCGTCTAATCTGGTTCTTTGATCTATACCACACTGTCTGATTGTGCAGAGACGCGACGCTGGGCGAGTTGGGTCATATCAAGGGACCGTCCGCACGGTTGTAAGATCAGGTCTCTCGGATGAGCTAACACTTGCTTACAAGCGCCAGGTATCGTTGGAAGTGCTTGTGGGGATCAAATTACCTCGTTATCTCAAGTAAACTTCGTAATTATCTCGAGCAAATGTCATAATGGCGCTCTGCGGCTGTTCGACAGACAAGAACAGTTTACAGCTGGGATGAAGAGAGGATTTGAGAGCCACCGTCTCAGTCCCCAGCCTGGATTCCTGTAATCCCCGGTTACTTCCTCTCTGCATGTTGAGAGGATGGAGAGTAATGCTTATTCGAAACCTGCACTTGAGGCAGGAATTTTTAAATGCTCTACCTGGTTAACCGTCTGGTGTTAGATTCGAGAAAGTAAATCTCACGTAATGAGGCCCTGTGTTCAATCTCCAGCACTCTGTAAGCCAGGTGTGACAGTGCACACCTGTACGCCTATTTAGAAGGCAGAGGCAGTTGAATCAGTAATTCAAAGTTACATAGGGAGGCAGAGGCTACAGTCTGGGCTACAGGGGAGCCTGCGTCAGGAAACTAGACCTAGTTCTGGAGCTCAGAAATCTGGGTCTAGTTCCAGGGCTTCTGATTTAACTGTAGCTCAGCCATAAGAGTGGTGCGTGCGTGTGTGTGTGTGTGTGTGTGTGTGTGGTGTGCCACAATGGTCATTTGGAGGTCAGAGGAGCACATTTAGGAATCCCTCCTTTCACCATGTGGGTTAAGGGATCAAGCTCGGGCCTTGGTGGAAATCACCTTTACCTCCGAGGCATCTCACCCGTCCTCCTGGGGTTCTGAGATGCAACGCAGGCAGTCGACCACTCTGAAGCACATCGCGACGTTGGCCGTTCTGCTACTTTTAATGCCTTTGTGCAGACGTGAGAAGAGGACAAGTCACACGGACGAGAGGTGTAGCTTCAGCACTAGCTTAGTTTATTAGAGCCGTGCAGCAAGGCGAAGTACCGTGGACGCGGTGGCTGAGGGACAGAAACCATTCTGTCACAGTTCTGGGGTTTGAAGGCTGCAGTTGGGGTACATATAAGGCCATGTTCCCTCTGAATTCTGGGAGAGTATTTCCTTGCCTCTTCCTAGCTCCCGGAGGTCTTTAGCGATCCTTGGTATTTCTTGAGTCATAGCTGTACCACTCCAGTCTCTGTCTCCATCAATATGGGGACATCTTTGTCTGAGTCTGAGTGTCCTTCTGCCGTCTATGCGGACTCTAGCCATTGGGATTAGGGCCCCCACCCTAACCTCTCATGACTTCACTTTGACTGATTTCATCTGTAGTTCATCGCTATTGTCAAATAAAGCCAAGTTCACAGACATGCGTCTTAGAGGACGCTATTTGATGTAACAAAAATAAAAATTAAATGATACCTAAAATTGGAAGACCACCTGACTCCCTTGAGAGCAAAAGGTGAACTTTTCTCCTGGTATTCACTGTAGAGGAGCACTTGGAGTTTTCATGTTAAGAAAAGCTTTTTGGTTTACCTGACTAGTCACTAGAGGTTCCTGTTCCCACCCCAGCTGTGGTGTAGTTGTTTACGACTTGGATTTGGAGTGCTTGATGCAGGTGGCTATGATTTGGTTAGGTGAGGTCGTTCTGGCACCTGTAGCTTGTCTTTGGGATTGCGTGCCGCGTGGGTTTATGGGAACTTTCGGCTTAGGGCATAAAAGTTCTGATGCCCCGAGAGTCAGGGTGGGCATTGGTTAGTGGTTCATTGGTTGGTTTGCTGTCGTTAGTTAGTGTGAGAACAAAGGTTGGAGAGACTCGAGCTCAGGGCAGCCTAAACTAAGGCTGGGAAGGTTTCTACCTTTCTTTCTGTATCAAGGCCACTTGTAAAACCGGTGAAGATTTCTGTTTCCTTTCTCCTTCCCTAAATTGAGGGTAAAAGGTTGTAGCATATTGCTACAATGAACAAAAATTCAGTTGGCCTGGTGTGGTGGCACATGTTTTGATCCCCGTGCTTAAAAGGAGGAGACTGGTGGGTCTCTGTGAGCTTAAGTCCAGCCTGGTCTACACAGTGAGTTCAAGGCAAGCCATTGCTAAATGATGAGACACTGTCTCAAACAACAACAACACTTTAATTGTACAAAAGAAGGGATTTCTTTACAGTGTTTCCATATTCACCTATAATGTTCTCTGACCACATCTGTGTTCTACGTCCCTTCCTTCCCTCCGCTCCCTTCCCCCTTTCACATCGATAACCGTCCCCTCATTGCTTACCCATCCTTCCAGTCTCCAGATTCACATACGAGAAAAAACAAGAGTATTTGATTTTGTGAGTCAGACTTATTTCTCTTAACACGATAATCTCTATTTCTACTCGTTTGTCTACAGGTGACATAATTTCATTCATTTTTGTGGCTGAATAAAACTCCACTGTGTATATACTACATTTCTTTATCCATTCATCCATCAACAGGAACTAGATTGCTTCCATCCCCTGGATGTTCAGGTGTCTCTGTAGTAAGCAGACTTCACTTATTTCAGGATGTACCCAGAGGCACCGTCTAATTTAAAAAAAACTTACTTTAGATGTCTAAATACCCAAGGTCCCCCAGCAGAAGCATACCTATGTCACAGCATTTTAGAAAGATCTGTGTTTGTCAATGTTCCTCTCCTCTAGGTTCTTTTGGTTTATTCCAGAACACAGAAATACCACACAAGAGACCTGGTGGTCGAAATCACATGCCAACTTCACAGAGGAGGGGAGCATCCCCAGTGGAGAATTTTTGAAGGAAAAGCTGGTTCTGATCTTCTTTGTCTTCTGTAAGTTTGCAAAACACATTTTCAGAGACATAGAAGTCATGTCTGGAATGTCTGGAAGATGGTGACCCACCGTCACTTTAAATACGGCTTGTGAGGTTTTTGTACACTAAAACAATGGGGGTTGAGTACTTTGCCCTCAAACCATTGTTTTGTTCAAACTTTTTATATATAATGGAAACCTGACAGCAGTGTGAAAGCACCAGGTCACCAAATTCCCAATAATCTGACTCCTTAGGGGACATTTATGTATTGAGTTACATGGCCAGCTGTCACATACTCCCTCTTTCCCCCACAGTTTGGAAGTACCCACTCACCACAGGGGACACCGTTGCTTCCTTGGGTTAAGAGCTAGCCACCCAGGTCTTCCTACCTCTCACTGAGCTCTATTTTCAGTGTCTTGACCTTTCATAAGCTAGTAGTTTTCAGTTTGAAAATGGCCATGCAGGATTTCATTGAAGAAAAAAAACTGGCCAGTTTTGAGGAGTAGGGGATGAATCAGCAGGTAAGAGCATATGCTAGGCAAGCAAAGAAGACCTGAGTTTGAATCCTCAGCGCCCATGTAGAAGCCAGGCATGGCTACATTGGTTTGTAACCCCAGTGTTGGGAAATAGAGACAGGCAGACCCCACCGGCCAGCTAGCCTAACTAAACCAGTGAACTCCAGGTTCAGTGAGAGACCCTGCCTCAAAAAATAAAGTGATAGAAGAAGACACCCTACAGTCATCTTCTGGCCTTGGGTGTGTGCTCATGAACATGTACACATGTTCTTACAACACACGCACACACACACACACCCCCCACACATTCTTTTTACTTGCTGATTCATCTCCCCACTCATCAAGGTTCTCATCAACCTCCTACCCCCAACCCCAGCCCCAGACCATCTGAAACTGTCTTTGAATCTGGACAGTGTAATATAGATACACACAACGCATAGCTTGGCGAGTCACAGGGGTCAATGCAGTCATTAGTATGGAAGAAGAAAGTCTTCTTTTTACAGAGCTCTGTGAGTCTTTACAAAGTCTCAATAGAACATTTAGGCAGTTTCTTAAACAACCAAACTCCATTTCCACTTGGGGGGAACCCTTGGCCTTTCTGTCTCAATTTTACCTTCCCTAAAAAGGTTACAGCTGAATGTAAGCTTGCTACACCAGTCCTTAGGCAAGAATGAAAGGCAAGTTGACAATCTATTTCTCCGTAAGTGCCCCAGAATCAAATTTTCCAAGGTTCATCAGATGATGTTATTGCAAATCTTCTGCTAGGCGTGCAGAAAGATGGTGCGCGTGTTTATGAGCTGGGTCCCGATGAGGACTTTGGCAGTGACAGCAGGGGAGGAGGGAGACGCGTTGCCATGGCTCTCAAGCCTGCTTCCCAGTTAATGTGCATTATTAAGAGTGTCACAAATTCTCTAATAAGCTACAATTTATTGTGGAGTTGTAAATGGCTTACCCGTCTAAGAGTGACATGGTGCGGGTGAGGTCTTCTTCTGTGGCCCCCTAAGTCATGGAACAAACACCTGTTCACTCTATAGAGAAGGGATCAACTGATGTAATGTGTAATCAAATAAAACCCATAAAAGAGGTGTTGGCATGGCTGTTCATCTAGTGAAGCTGTTAGGATGGAGGCTGGAGAACGGAGACATCTCTTTCTGACAAAGGACTTCAGCTCAATGTTGAGCCCATCAAATGCAAAGTGGTCAGAAAATAGATGTGGACTTGAAGTTTGTTTGAATGTTGGTGCCTCTAACCAACAAGACGACTCTCTGATCAGTGGAGCTGATGAATACTAAAATCTTGGAATCTGCAAAAATGATCTCCTTGAAGTCCTAGGATGCATCCCTAGGCAGCCTCTTGGATATAAGAGGATCCTAAGTGATCCCTGACCAACAGCTGGGCAGACTCAGGACAACAGGTCTTGCTCTGAGAGCAGAGGGACTTAGTAGAAAATGCCAGTTTCCATGAACATCAGGCTCTTGATCGCTGGCCATGCCGAGTGACGTCTCCTGGGTTACAGTCAAATTGTAGCAGACAGCACAGTGACTTGTATTAGACTCTCCATTCCTGAGAGCAAATGGTGGCTAACTATAGGGAGAGATGGTGAGGACGAATTAAGAGCTGGGGTGTGTAGGGCTTGGCATTTGTCTCCTGTTCCATCTCTGGGTCCTTGCCTGTTGGGATTTTTAGGCAAGGATTGCCCAACTTGCTCTTTTATCTACCTGGATGGGAGTAGGAAGAACAGGGCGGAGACCATGCTGGTTTTCTCTCGTTCATCTTGGCGGAGAGCTCTGTGGCTGATCTTCAGGCCCAGGTCCTCTTTCTCTTCCACTTATAGGGTATAGCCATGAGCAGTAAGAAGCCAACTTCCATCCCAGGTAAAAAGGTACCTGAGACTGAACTCCATCATTTTAGCAAGATCATCATGCCCTTGCTTGGGAAGCACCATGCTTCTGAACACAGATGTGGGCCTCGGGGTGAAAGGAATAATGGCATGCAGTTGTGGGGCTCAGGTGGACATTGACTGTAAAGTCCAGGCCTCAGCCACCAGTGGCCCTTTGATGTCGTGGGAGCAGCAGGAGCTTTGGCTGGGACCTGGGTTTCATCTCAGCTTCCCTCACTGACTCCGTCTCTGGCAAGTTATTTGACATCTCTGTACCTCAATGTCCAAGGCAGATAACATATGAACCACCCAGAAGGTTCTGGCCCACAGTTGGAACTTCAGAAACTATAACCTTTACTCTCGCCCCTGCAACATATCAAGTGCTCTGGATGCCTGACCTTATTTACTCTAAACATCTCATGCAGATTCTGAAGATACTCTGGGGCAAAGATCTGGATAAGGATGCAACAGTGGAGCAAAGAAGAGGCAGGTTCCAAAAACTGAACCCCACCAGACTAGGGAGATGGCTCAGTAGGTAAAGGGACCTAGCCACACAAGCCTGATGGCCTGAGTTCAATCCCTGGAAACTACATAAAGAACAAAACCTGGATGAGGTGGTATGCATCTGCAATCCCTGTACTCCTACATATGCATCTGCAATCCCTGTACTCCTACATATGCATCTGCAATCCCTGTACTCCTACATATGCATCTGCAATCCTGGTACTCCTACATCCAAATGGAAGGTGAAGGCAGGTGGAAGTTCAAGGACCAGCTAGCCTGGAGGAGAAGGCACAGCTGCAGAAGTAATGGGAGAGACTAACCCTGCCTCAACAAGATGACTCTTTTGATTTCTAAAGGCACACTGTGGTATGTTCATGCTCTCCCTCTCCCCCCCCCCCCGCCCCTTTCTCTATCTTGCACATGCAAGAACAACAACAACCAAAAAAACTCCCACAATTCCTTGTGTCCATCAGCATCAGAGTCTCCAAACCTCCTCAAGACCCTTCAACTCTATGGCCAGAATATTATGTCTACAGGGAGCAGCAGCCCCTTTGAGAAGGAACAGGGCACAGACACAACTTAAGTGCATTTTCTTCTCGAGGCTTAGGAGAAACAACTGGCAATCCATGAACCAGAAGCAGAGTTCATCTCAAGACAGAAGAGAGACTCACACACATAAGGGGCTCACTGGGTTCTCAAGGGCACCTGCCCCTAACACCTGGGGAATTTGTGCCCAGAAACCTCTAGAGATGTTTCTGCTACTGGAAAGTAGACATCTTTGTAGTTGAATGTGGCTGCTGGGTTGGCTCACCAAGGGAGACAAGGAGGCATTCTCATAGGTGCAAACCCTGCCAGATCTCAGCAGAGGGAACCACCATCATAGCCAGCACCAGACTCAATCAACAGTGGAACCCTGAGCGTCTCAGCTCAGGTGTTTTTGTTCATTCAGAACTCCTCAGGTATTCTACTGATAGCACACGCAATCATTAGCAATTAAACAGCCCCAGAAATCCAGAAATCCAACACCTGAAAACAATAAAAAAACGCCATAGACTTAGGATAGCCCCTCCCCCAACATAAAACAATTTCAAACATAACTAAAAATAAACTTCCACAACATTTCCCCTTTTCTCTATAAGCCAGTCAAAAAATTGCCTTTTATCTCCTCAACATAATTTAACACTACACCAGCGAAACTATTTAAAGAGGAACAATCATAACCAAATGAAACCAAACAACTATCAAGCTTTCTCAATGTCTTTGGACAGCAGAAAAACATTATCAATATCGAACTACCTGGAATTCACTCAAAATTTTCTGGGCTTCTCCAAAGGGCTTGGATCTAGCTCTGCCCTCTGCAGCACACGCAGCTCGTCCTCCAGGTTCTGGCTGGCTCCACTCCACTGCTGCTGCTGTTCTTGGTGGTTGTCCCATGGTCCTGGCATCTCAAAAACTGCTGGGGTGCCTTGTTGCAATGGGCTGCACTTTCACCAATAGTCTCTCCTGGGCTCTTTTCATGGTGCCAAGCCTCAACTTCTCTGCATGCCCTCTTAAGTCTGGGCCTACAATTGCTACTGAAACTGCACCCTCACCAATGGCTTCTCCTGGCTTCTCACAGTGCCAAACCTCAGCATGACCCCTTCATGCCTTCAAAGCCAGCACCAGCTGGGTAACTCTTATACTACCAAGTTTGGCTACCAGCATGAGATAAAACCTCAGCCAGTTCTAGAAGACAGTTTCTGTGTGCTGACCCTCAGGAAACACTTTCCAGATTTTAAGATAGAGTCCGGTTTGCAGGAAAAAATAACTAGTCCTTGTCTGCAGAAAAGGTTTCCCTCATGGGGTGGAGTTCTCATTCACTGTCACCAGGGCCTGGACAGCTTGACTTTCTCTTAGTCGGCTTTGCAGAAAAAAAAAGGTCAGTTTAACTAAGTGGCTTTTTGGCTGTAAGCTGGGGCTTCCTCAACAGCAGGGGGTCCTGGACCAGTGGGAAGAATCTCCAGTTGAAACTTTCTGGTGCTTTGGCATTCTTTCTTACCACTGCAATGGGGAAACATACAACTCCTTCCATAGATCTCAAACACAACATCTTGAGCTTCACACACATACAACACAGCTATCAGAAAACTCAGTTTGTAAAACAGTATGTAACCACCAGCGGTGGGAGAGAGTGTTGGTTCCATGATCAGGAAAAGCAGTAAGAACATTGCTTTTTCCTGTTCCCAGATGAATTCTTTATCTCTAAAGACTTCCATTCTGTGGCTCTCACCTTGGAGCTTTTTTCCTCATTTATTTATTAATTTCATGGACTTTTCTCTTCATAGAGGCTCATTTCCCTTCTCTCCTGTTCCTTCAGGAGACTTCTAGTAATTATTTTTGCAAATATATATCTCTGTCCTCTAGGATCTGCCCTGAGCATACTTTACTGGACTCTGAGGTCTGGAGTTTCTTTCTCTTCTTCCTTATCTCCATGTTGGATTAGCTGGCTTGATGTTCTGCCCAACATTGCATGTCATTTGCTGTGATGGCTCAGCAAGAGAGACACAGAGGCATATTCATAGGCTCAAACCCTGCCATTCCTCAGCAGAGGGAACTACCGTCATGGTGAGCACCATCCTCAACAGTGGAACCATGAGCGTCTCAGCTCAGGTGTTTTTATTGATTCAGACCTCTTCAGGTGTTCTACTGATAGCACACACAATCATTAGCAATGAAACAACTCCCATAGAAATCCAACACTTGCAGACAATACAAAACGCCCTAGACTTAGGATAGCCCCTCCCCCAACAGTGCATAAAGCAATTCCAAATATAACTCAAAATAAACTTCCACAACACATCTTGTCTTCACTAGCCAGATTCAGATAGGGAGAGTTGTTCTTTCTTAAGAAGAAGTGTGTATGGCATTGGTCCTCCGTAACAAGAAGGTCGTGGTAGTTTGCGAGGATGTTAAAGTTTAGGTACCAGCCCCAACAGATCGGCATCCACCTGCATATTATGCTCCTGTCTGGGAGAAGCCACTGATAATGGGACATCTACTGACAGAGATGCTTGAGGCAGGTGCTATCTCCTTTTGCTCGTGTTGGTGATCTCTGGTTGAACTTTGACCTTCTCTCTCTTGGCTTCCATCATCTGGCCGAGACTGCAGAGTGGTCAGACGGACACCCTGTCAGCATTTTGGTTTACACAGTTAGAGGACGAGCATCTCAGATCGATCCCGACCCTGAGTGAGTGATTGGTCCTGCTGCTGTCTGAGGGATGATGGGCTTTGGCTTCTTGTCTCTGGTGACAGGGAAATGTCTTCCATAAGGAAGCAAAGGCAGACCGGTTCCTTGCATCTTCTTTTCTTGCTTCATTACAGTTTATGACTGAATTTTGTGGCTATGCCAAGAGTAGCCCTGGAGGCTTTGGGTCCCAGGCTAGCCCCCATTCCTGAGCAGTGCGGTCTTAAGTCCTGTGCACAATCATCCACGAGTCTTTCTTGGGGCCTTCCTAGCCACCTCCATCTTTCCGGGTATGACCCGCCCCAACAGAGGGAGAGATTTCAAATGTAGTCCTTTATTTCTGGAGCCACTCTGTGGTTTGAAAGTTACAGCAAGGGGCCGGGAAGGTAGTTCAGTTGGTTAGATGCTTGACGTGCAAGCATGATGACGTGAGTTCCTCCTCCAAAACCCATATTAAAAAGTTGGGCACAGTGGCACATGCTTTTAATCCCAATGCTGCGGAGAAGGAGACAGGAAGGTAGGTCTCTGGGACTCACAGGATATCCAGCCTAGCCAAATCAGTGAATTTTAAGTCAATGAGAGACCTTGTTTCACAAAACATGGTGGGCAGTATCCTGAGGAAGGGACCCAAGACTGACCTTTGGTTTCTGTGAGCGGGTATACGTGTGTGCATGTACACACACACACACACACACACACACACACACACGCACACACGCACGCACATGCCACCCTGAGGATCTTGCACTCACCCAGAGGCAGACAAAGCATTTTGCAGGGAGTATCTGTCCAGATAAACCTGGCAGAAGAAGCAAGACCCAGGCTTAGGAGTTAACCAAAGCCGTGGGACGAGCACTGATTCATGGGTTCTCTGTTTCCAACCCTGTGCTCTGGGACGGGTGAGAGCTGAGAGCTGTGAGGTTCGCGAGCCATTGCCGTGGGACTGCTGTTCCCTGACCCCTGACAAACGGACGTATTCATTACACCAAAGACTGGAAGCATAAAATGTGATACATACTTAAGGAACTATGCACACAACTAGGTTTATTTTTCTTATCTGATTTTTTTCTGGTGCAGTGTGAGAACACTGTTGAATACTTGGCGGCTGCCTTTCCATACTTGAGTTGTTTGTCATTTCTGGGGCTGCTGTTGCTGTTATGATTTCCCTTTTGGGAGGAATTTACAGGCACATGTTGACCCAGCTGAATGGGAACAGGGAGCAGCAGGGATTTTACGGACAGAGTCCATCATGGCCTGGAGAGCATGGATTCTTCTTTTCTCTTGACAAGCTGCTCCCGGCAGTGTCCTGTGGAACATTTATGGTATTGTCCAGTTGGCCATTTAATGCACTCCAACCCATTAAGAAACTCAGGGAGCCTCTAGCCTGGGCTTGAAATCAGCCTGTCTTGCTTTTCTGTCAGTGTCTGCTTTGTTGTAGAAATTTCAAGAAGGTTGGTTCTTGGTAGCAACAGTTGCTAGGTAAGGTGTGACTGCCTCCGGAACCAGCAGAGAGGGCGGGAAGGTGGGATGGAGAGGACTGGGCAGCTGGCACAGATAGAAGCTTTAGTAAGGGGTGAAGTCCGACAGTGGACCGTGTTCTACTAGACCCGGCTAAGGTCTTCTGCTCTCCACGATGGTTCCCTTCGGCTCCTCTTTCTTCAGAAAGCTAGATAGCATCTCTCCAGGACCACTTGTAGACTCAAGGGCCACATGTTTTGGACATCTCCCCATCCCAGGATCTGGGACACAGGCACTCAGAGACACGCGGGCAAAGCAGGCACTGTCGATAGACCACAACCCGCCCCGGTGCTGGCCAGGTTGGAGCCTGTACAATCCTCTCGGGTGCCAGCAGTGCGTTGCCCAGGGGCTGCTACAGTTCCAGAGGTCGGCTGCTGTCTGCATGGTTGGCTTTCAGGTCTTACCACCTGAGGAGCCTTCTCACCATAGGCGCTACTGTGCAGCCTCCCAGCTGCTAAATCCCAAGTTTCATTTCAAGACTGAATCCTCACAGGACGTTTTCTTGTCTCCTCCTTTCTTTTTTCTTGCTTCCCCACGGCTTGCCTAGCGGCCCTGAGATAGCACGTTTTTGTATTTTCAGGTGGTCCACATGTGGGGACCCTTCCTGAGGTCCCAGGAGGCAGGGTCTGCTGCCTGGAGTTAGGGGGTTGGGTAGAGACTGCAGAGCAGACATGCTTGGCTTGTTTCTAAGAAAGATGAGTTCTCCAGGGGAAGGGTGATGTCCTTCTCAAGGCCGAGGCAGAAAAGTGGGAAAACTAGAGTCAGTCCACAAGGGAAGCGTAGAAGAGACGGACACTATAGAGGAAGGTTGGGAGGCAGGAAAAGGTCGGGGCTCATTGCGGGTGGTAGGACTTCATTTCTTTGAGGTCGAGATCACCTGCAAAGTTTAGGAGACAGACAGATTAGAGCTTGGCGAGAGGTGTGGGGTGGAAGGAAGCTGGGAGGGAGCCTGGAGAGGAGTAGGTGAGATATGAGTTGCAAGGAGGAAGGGGAAGTCCAAGGGCCATAGCCACCTGCTAGTCAATAGAGGCTCCCACAAAGGGATGCGTGGGCCACGCCTGGTCTAGGAACTTGGACCAGCATCCAGCTTTTATAAGGATGGAGAGCCTGATCCCCCAGTGCAACAGGGATGCAGAAAGGTCAGTTTGGAGTGTGACAGTCACTAGAGCATGTGTAGTGGGAACCCATTTGTGTGACCCTGAGACAGAAATCGGACTGGCTGATGGGTCCTGGAGTGAGACACAGGGTGTTCAGGTTGAATGGGGACAAAGTTACAGTTTTAGGAGATGAGCTTTGTGGATGGATGAGGGTGATGGGTGCTTGTGGGATGTAGCCACTGGGAAAGTAAAGTGCCCATGCTCCTGTGTGTCACTGGGTCACACACCTTCAAGAACACACATGAAATACTGGAAGGGGCTTGCTGGGAAGAAGGACCTTAGCAGGAGGAAGGAGTGGGTAAGACACAACGGGCTGGGTTGAGTGTGGTCACATGCATATATAAAAACATCATTACAAAACCCATTATTATGTATAAGTAATGTATGCTAATAAGAAAGAAGCCACATTTTAAAGAGAAAGGGAAATTTGTGGGAAACGAAAGAAACAAGCCTCCCCTTACCGATTCCTGGCTGGCGTGCCTGCAATGCCTCTGTCCTTGGCTCGTGTCTGACCTATAAAGCTCCCTGGCCTCGCTACTTCACAACTGTTGCTGTCATGTTACAGGATACACGCTCTGAACTTTCCCCTCTTCCCTCTGCCCACACTCATCATTTTCAGGAACTCTGTGTTGTAAGCCGAATGTAGCAGACTGCAGTCACAGGGCCAAGCCCCTCCCACGCCCCGGCTTTGTAAATAAAGTTTTATTGGGACACAGCCAAGCACAGTCATCTACATATCATCTATGGCTGCCTCTGATGGCACAGGAGGGTTGAGTGGTTGCCACAGAGGCCACGTGACCTGCAAAGGCAGAAATATTTACTGTCTGCCTCTTACAGAAAAGGTTGCCAATACCCTTGCGGTAAGAGATGCTGGCGTGTTTAACTCTTTGAAGACGAGTACAGAAATGTGGTTTCTTTTTTCTCTTATTCCAACACACTAAAAGATAGAACGCATTCACAAAGCATCCTGGGGCAGGCAGGATACCACCCTGTGCAGAAGCCTCTGAGCTCACACTTATTTAATTTAATGGGTTCCTCTTGTCGGGTCATCAACACCTGGGAAGAGATCTAAAATGAGACACCAACACAGCCTATCAAATTTCCCCTATTGGGGCTGGTGAGATAGCTTAGCATGTCAACGTGTCTGCTGCCCAGCCCTGGTGACCTGAGTTCAATCCCCAGAACCCATAGTGGAAGGAGAGAACCAGCTCCACTAAGATGTCCTCTGATCTCCATAGAATAGGTGCGCGCACATGTGTACACACACACACACACACACACACACACACACACACACACACAGGGGGGGGGAGGCAGGCAGAGGACACATAAGTATCTCTTTAGTTAAAAGGAGCCATGAACTACCTCAACCATGGAAAACCCTCACAAATACACAGAAATATCTAGAAAATAGAAACTTAAACATCGGAGATACTTCTAAGGAAGAGGTTAAAGAAAATGCAGCAAAAAGTTAATAAACTTGGGGGGTAAAATATTTGATAATTAGACAACTTTCAGAGGCTTTATCTCCCTCTGAACAAGTACCATTTTATGTAATTTCCTGACATGGAAACAACAGCTCTCCTCCTTGTTAAGAAGAAGAAAAGAAGCAAGCTTCAGTCCCATCTCAGTCAACAGGATCAGGGTCTGACTAATCCCTATAATCAGAAGCTAATTTGCCTTAAGAATAATAATAGTAACAATATGCCTGTTATGAAAGAGTATGCCTTTATCGTTTTATTTGCCTGTGATTATGTAAATCCCAGATACACGGCGGTGTGGGGAAGCTGCAGAGAGCTGCCCTGCCTTCGCTGAGGAGCCATGGGGAACCGCGAGCAAGGCCTTCTGCTGAGAGACAGAGCCAAATTTCTTCCCCTGTGCAAAGAATTTATTTTCTGCAGATTGGCTAAAACATTTGATAGTTTAAATACAAGATGTTGGAAAAAGAGCTGGGCTGACAGCCTTCTCTGCTTTCCTCTCCCTTCCCTCCGCCTTGCGGTACTGTGCATATTCTTACCCTGTGCCTGGCAGTGGCCCTGAACCTACTGTAGGAAGTCCCTGGGATCAGTTCTAAGTGGGGCTGGCTGGGGGACTTGAGGTCTCCTTGTCAGGAGGTCAAGTGCTCCCTGGCTCCTGCCTCTTCCAGAGCGTGGTCCTTCACCATTCTGGTCTCAGGTCCCTTGGGACCCCTTCTTGTCATCTGTGCGGACTGAGCAGGGGGAGTGGCCCCTGTGGGGGCTATTTTGCTGTGAAGCCAGTGGGAGTGCATGGACGTGCAGGTCTGTCACCGCCATTCTGTGAGTCTTGAAGGTGGGGAGCTGCTTCCCAGTGCTGGGCTTCGAGCTCCAGCCAGGTCCGGGGAGGTCCACCATTGTGTGCAATTCCATTGTGAGCTTTCCCTATGTTTTCATTGATGCAGGACCTGAATGCTTGCTTCTCAGTCATTCTCCTACAGATCCTTGTGCCCTGCTTTCCTGTGACAGGGGACCGGCCATCCTCTGCGGCAGAGTTGATGGAAATGTCAGCCAGGGTCCCAGCTCTAGCATCTTCTCTGGAGAAGTTCTGACTTCGTGTCTTTTTTTTCTCTCATTCAATTCTAGATCTGTTTAAGATCCGAGACTGCAGAGAACCCATTTATGTCGGGGTTTCCTCAGGAGCTGTCCAGAGACTTGAGTGGGACAGCGCCTCTCTCATCAGCTGTGGTTCTGCTTACTTGATTGTTCATAGGAAAGCATATTTAAAAAAAACTAAGATTATTATTAGAGACATGGCAGGAAGAGGGAAACTGAGGCACAGAGATTTTGTTATGGCAGAAAGTTCTGGATCAAATGGATATAGTTGGTGAAGTCAGAGAATGGTGTACATGTACGTCGGTCAAAACACTCCAAGCCAGCCTTTGTACTAGTCCATCTGATGCTAAGTCTCTCAAGTCAAGGGTCTTCTTTTTTCATTTGGTATTTTGTGGATTTGATCTAGAATGTTCTCCCCCTTTGGCCCTTATCACTGTGGTTATCTACCTCTGTCTAAAACCACCAGTCCTTTCTCTGGGTCCGTCACCTGCTCCTGAGCAGTTCTTATTGAGCTCTAAGTAACTGGGGCCAGTTGCTTCCCAGGATCCAGAAGACGCCAAAGAAACCAGGGCCCCAATAATTCAGGTGGGTCTGGTCGAGGGCACTGCTGGGCACATGTTTAAATGTAGAGTTCATCTGACTTTGTACTCAGCTTGTTGCTAGAAAACATTTCATAGAGACACACACTGGAGAAAAAACATGACATTTCACTAGAGACAATTTGAACACTAAAGACAATTTTCTCAGCTATGGCTGCAAACTATCTCTTCCCAAACCAAATTGTGATGAAGGCAGATCAAAGGGCCCCAACTTTGGTTGAAAACTTATAGAGTATAATTTTGAAGTTTTAGCGTGTTGGGAGAAATTTCTAATTACAGAAAAACAGCATAGGCACAGGGGAGAATCTGCTACAAACAAACAAACCCCCCCCCAAAAAAAAAACCATGAATAAAAACAGAACAGAACAACAGCAACAAAAAGCTGACTGCAGGGGTCCAACCATCATGTCACACCCAAGAGCTGTCCCCCAAGGCTGGTAAATCATGGGAGTGCATTGCAAACTGATTAAAGATGTCTCATTTCCTCTATTCTCCGTTGTCACAGTGACCCGTCTGAGATAAGGCATACGCTAACTGGATACCCTAACCCTAACTGGACCGAGCATCACCAGGTTATTTATGATGGAGCCTTTGGGGAGAACTGTCAAAGAGTTTCCACAGAACCCGGCATGGTCCGGACTCTGGAGGTTTCTCCTCCACACGGCAGAAAGCGAGAGTAGAGAGGGTTACTCATCTCCTCTCGCTGGCTGTTCTGCAATTATGAGGAATGTTCCCGAGGCTGGTGTTGGTTGAGAGAGAAGGCTGGATTGCAAAGCAACAAGATAATTAGGCACAATTGAATTAACTAACGAGTAAGTGTCAGCCTCAGCTGCCACCGTCCGGGGAATTAGGCTCACCCTGTAATGCCACCTCCCAACACACACACACACACACACACACACACACACACACACACACACACACATACACACATACACACACTCTGAATCAGTTTAAAGCAGCACTAATACATCAAGACAAAGAAAAAGTGAACATGTATGAAGAAAATGCTTCACAGACTCCATTCAGATACTACTTCTGTGTTCTCTTCCCCGGGTATGACACTCAGCAGCGGTGCCCATCCTCCCCACCCCCCACCCCCCGTGTGTGTGTCTGTCTCATCTCTGCATCTCTTCAGTGGGTGTCAACAACAAGGCAGTAGAAATTTCTGCAACCAGTGAATGACTCCATCTGAAGGTTGCTTCCTGTGCCTCAACTTTCCCCCCCAGAATCTTGGGACTGTGTTGGGACAGAAGTCAGGAATACCACCTATGGGGTACAATGGAGCAAGCACTGAGAGGTGAGGAGGAACTGAGCCCCAGTCCTTCCTGCTGGCCAGGCTTCAGCCAACACGCACTCTGCTCAGATCTGTGCAGGCCGGCAGCCCAGTGTGCTCACGTGATGCTGGCACCGGGAACGTCTGATCTGCGGGGGCCTCTGGAAGGCCTACAGGAGGCTTGCAGAGAGGGCTAACCAAAATGGGATTCTAGGGGCTAGAGAAAGGACTCAGTGCTTAAGAGGACTGCTGCCCTTCCAGAGGACTCCAGTTCAGTTCCCGGAACCCACGTAGTTTCAGGAGATATGATGCCTTCTCTGGACTGGGCAGGCACCTGTATATCGGTGGAATGTACTCACAGAGACACATACTGATAAAGAAAAGATAAAAATAAGTATTTAGAAAATGAAATTCCCTACTGCTATCTTCCCTTCTGACTCCCGCCCTCCCGTCCCTCCTTCCTGTTCTGCACTGTGGTCTTTTACATTCTGGTTGTTTAGAAGTACTGAGTCAAATCAAAGCAGGCTGATGATGCTTGCATCTGTCAGAACTGTAGCTTTGGGGCTGTCTCCAGGGTTCAGGAGGGGAGCCCTACAGCCTAAGCCTTCAACTGGAGTTGGATTTGTGGAACTCATATAAAGGTGCAAGGAGAAAACCAACTTCTCAAAGTTGTCCTCTTACCTCCATACACACACCTTGGTGTTAGAGTGCCCACTCCATCATGTGTGAGCTCATGTATGGGTACACCCCCCCCCCACACACACATACACCACACACACACACACATATACACTACACACACACACACACACACACACTACACACACACACACACACATACACACTACACACACACACACACATACACAGACACACACACACTCTACGCACACACTACATACACACAGATACACATACACACACACACTCTACACACAGACATGTTACACACACACACACACACAAATACACACACTATATACACACAAACACACACATCACACACACACCATACGTACACAGATACACACACAAACACATGCACTACACACACACACACAAATACACACACTATATACACACAAACACACACATCACACATACACCATACATACACAGATACACACACAAACACATGCACTACACACACACACACACATTAAATTAAATCAAAAGAAAAAACATCCTCAGAGCCTCATCCTAAGTTTAGCTCAGCAGAGCCAGTGTGTTGGACATGGAAACACACCCCAGCTCTGCTTCTGAGGGTGTGTGGCCGGTGCTGTGTGCCCTGATGCCCCTCAGGTAGGCACTCCTTAGTTCTTGCATGCTCTTAGACTGTTTTATCTTTTACTATCTGTCCTCTGTGCATTGCTGGGTGGGATAATGTGCTCCCTTCTCTGAGTAAGATTTAGCACATTTGTCACATTTAGCAAAAACAGAAACAAAACTCCAAACAAACAAAAAGCCGCAGCCTCCCACCCAGGGATGCCCCGTTCACATGGAGTGTGTGGTAAGCAGGGGCTAGAGGCTCCGGGCACCGTTCGGGACACACTCAGAGCCAGCGTTTTGAGCTGCTTAGCCAACATTGTAGTTTGGCTGAGAGCCCTATGTGCTACCTGGCAACGTTCGTTCAAACTAGGCATAGATTAAGAGATAGGCAGGCTGTGTCTCCATCTTTTAGTTTTTAACAGAGGCCGAAATGAGTAATGTTGAAACAGAGAGGTTTAAAGCAGGAGTGTAGCTGTGGAGTTTGCCCGGCAGAGGGCTGGCGTATGGGATGTGGGGGCCAACAGACAACAGCCCACCCTCTCCGGGACACCGTCTAATGCGGTGGTCCTTGTCGGTGGCCAACAGGTACGCCTGGCTCTCTTGGCTCATGGGAGGCTTGCCAGCGACATACAAATGAAGGTGGTGACTCTTCTCAGGTGTCAGCGCAGTCAACTCCTCTCTCTGCACACGGCACTCTCATGGAAGGATTTCCTCTGTCCTCTGGAAAAGGAATGACACCAACGGAGCTGAGTTCCCCGCCCGTTCATGGTGGCCGCGTGTAGAGCAAGGGAGGAGAAACATGTGTTCGCGTAAGCCGAGATTAGGGATGCTTTTCACGCAGCGAGACTGAGCTGCTCTCGACCGACACATGCCGTGCGGTTACTCTGGGCTAGAGCCCTGCATCCCATGACACCTGATGAGCGTGACGGCTAGCCTTAATTGTCAGGTTCATTGCATCCAGGGTGCCCAAAGGTTAGTGAAGCTCAGTCCCAGGTGCTTCTGTGAGGACGTTTTCAGAGAGAGATCATCTCTTGGAGGTTCTGACTTAATGGGTGGTTGACCCTTGATGGATTCACAAGATGGGATGCTACTGGGGAGTGTTGAAAGGTAGGAGTGGGGGGCTGCAGGAGGAAGCAGTCACAGGAGACATGCCCTTGGGGGCTGTTGGGGAAGTTTATTTTTAGTTGTGTTTAAAATAATTGTTTCTGTGCACTGTTGGAAAAAGGGATGCATAGGCCTTGACCTTTTGCATTGTCTGCAGGTGTTGGGTTTCTGTGGAGGTTGTTTGATTGCTTATGATCTGCCCCTGAGGAGTTCTGAATCAATAAAAACACCTGAGCTCAGATGATTGAGGTTCCACTATGGAGTCTGGTGCTGGCCGTGATGATGGTTCCCTCTGCTGAGGTCTGGCAGGGTTTCTACATGTGGAAATGCCTCCATGTCTTCCTTGCTGAGCCACCCCAGGCAGCAGCGTACTGCTACAGGGGGCTGTATCTTGCTTTGGCCTTCTCACATTGCATTTCTCTCTGCTTCCTGTCTGACAGGGAGTGAGACTGCTTTGCCATAGTAGGACTGGCCTAGAAGCAGGGCCAAGTGACCCCAAACTGAGTCCTCTGAAACTGTGAGTCAGAATAAACCCTTCTTTCCTTAAGTTGTGTTCGTCGGATGCTTGGTCCTGATAAGCAGAACAGCTAACACAGGGATAATCCTGCCTTGGCTTTGATCCACCAGGAGACCAAAGCTGCCCACGAGTCCAGAATTATTACTGAAGTCAAAGTGGTTGAAAGCTGATGTTGGGCACGCTCGCACGTATCCCGGGAGACGAGCGCCTCCTCCTGTGGCTGACCAGCTGGACTGACTTGGGACTGTGGCCAGCTGAGGTTCAACCTGTGAAGTGAAGCCTCTGTGAGAAGTGCCTGCTCCTCATTAACTGTGATTTGACATTTACAGTGGTTTCTCCTTTCCTAAGGGAAGTGGTCCAGAAGGTTATGTAAGTTTTCTGTCTTAGACACATTCAAAAACATGTTAAAACAATACAAAATGTCTACTGAAACCACACGCAACCCGAAAGAGCAGAGGGGGTACAGCCTTCCATGGAGAACACGTCTTTTGATAGGAGGAGGGCAGGCTCCTCTTTTTTGGAAGTTCTATCCTGCTTCTGGGATGGCTGGGTGGCAAGTCGCAGGATGCCACATTTTGGGCACGGTTGTTGCTTGTCTCCTTTGCAGAGGCATCGTTGAGCGAGGGCTGGTCCAGCAGACCCCGTGTGACTTCCGGGTCAGACCTGCTGCAGCGCAGGAGACGGCCCGGGCTTTCCCTGGAGCCGGTATCCAAGAAGGCCCCCTCATCTGTGCCTGTCTATTATGCATCTGCCCGCCTCCAGATTCTTCAGTCTTTAAAACAAAAGGGTAGGTGCTTTCTTTCCAAAGCATCCCCCTAGTCCTTTGGCTTTTCGTTGGTTAGCTTTGACATTTGGAAAATCCTGCCCAAAGCAGGGCTCCAGCACAGTGGAGAGCCCTGTCAGTAACTGACTTCCCAAGTAATTGGAGGCTGGTCTTCCGCTCCTGGTAGGGACTCTGTGGGCAGGCTCTGGCTCCCTGGGATGTGGATTATGTTATCAGCCTTGTCTCACTAGTGTCTAAATCATTTCAGCATTTAAGATTTTTGTTATTTAAAGATCAGGCTAGGCCCTTGAACAAGTGAAGACAGAATGAGATGGGAGATAAAAATCGTTTTTTACTAGGAGCTGTTTGTGTACAGTGACAGCTTAAGTTCCTGTCGAATGCCAGTGCAACCTTTAGCCCAGTTTTAATGCTAGCAGCGGACGGGATGATGTTTTGCTTCCAAGCTGTGCTGTGTTTGGGATCCTAGTCTGTGTAGAATGTAGCCTGTTTCTTGGACTAATTTCTATGTATTATATAATTTCTCTCTGGGTATGCTTATTTAATGCCATGCCTTCATGTAGAACTTGGTCTCTGAAGCTGCCAACGGGTGTCTGTTCAGTGCTTGGATTTCTTTCAAGCTTCGGAAAGCAGTGACTTCCAAAGCTGTGCAGGCTGAGGATTCCCACACAGGTGATGGGGGAACTGAGCCAGAGTAGAGTGGAAACAATTAGCTATCAGAGACTAGTCTTCTGTTTAATAAGTGTGATTAGTGCCTGATGAACTTGGGGCAGGACAGAAGTCAGGCTGACTTGTGTGTTGTTCCTGAGATTCTTGGAATTGCGCATGTGATGTCCTGGTGTGTGCCCTACCCTTGTAGGCATTCACAGTAGCCCTGCCTACTGATTGGCATTTTCCTCTCCTCTTTTCTCCGTTTCCACCCACATTCAAGGAGCACCTACCATATGTCACAATGGATGTTGGGACTTCAAGAATTTAGTAAGACAGGGTTCCTGCTCTCCTAGAACACATATTTTGGCCAGATATACGAGGCAAGGCAATCTCCAGAGGTCACCAGAGTCAGTGTTAGGGGGAAGATAGGTGATGGCTTTTGGGGATCCATCTTGGACCCATGAGAGGAGCTTGGGAGCTCTCTAGGAGATAGAGAGGTTATAAAGCGCCTCAGTAAACAAACCCATAGCAAGGTGAGACAGAGTACATTATGCACGTGGGAACAAGATTGGCCTGTGTTTGGTTATGAAGAAGTGGTAGCAGATGAACAGGGGGACGTACATGGGACTTGACCATGGAGACTTTGACTGCTTTGGACCCTTAGCACGGAGTGATGTGGTTTAGTCATCATCTGGCAGAAAAGTGGGGCAGCTTTCCGGGTTCCTACTTAAATTTGTGCTGTAAATATGGGAGCACTGTGTTTTGAACACAGAACAGAACATCTTAGGAGAAACCCCCTCTTGTGCTTCCTGGCTAGTAGCGGCATAAGATCAGAAACTCACTGCGTGGCTGGGAGATTCCTGGGTTTGACTCAGGACGAGCAAGAAGTGCTACGCCCTCATTGAGAGCCAACCTCTGATTTTTTTTTTTTTTTTAATTTAAGTGTGCTCTGTGGTTCCTGCACAAGCATTCAAACTACTCCAGACTATTCCATTTCATGAAAATCTTTAATATGTTGTGATTGGAACACACAAGGCTGCTCAAAGTCACACACGCCATGCTATGTGGGCTGCGGATCCAATGATGTTGCTTATGGCACTGTTTTTCTGGGTCTTGTTAGAACAGGTGACCTCATATTCTGACTGCATCCGTAGCAAGCATCCTAGTTTCCTTCCTATTGCTGTGATACGGTGCTACTAGCAAAAGTATCCCAGAGAAAGTGGTGGTTTGAATGAGAAGGGCCCCGTAGGCTCACGTATTCTAATGCTTTTTTCCTAGTTGGTGGAACTGTTTGGGAAGGATTAGGAGGTGTGGCCTTGTAGGAGGAGGTGTGTCACTGGGGGTGGGTTTTGAGGTTTCAAAACTTAACTGCAATAAAGAGCAGTTAGTGCTCTCTCTTTCTATATCTACCTCTGGCTTGTGGATCAGATATAAGCTCTTGGCTGTGCTCCAGCACCATGCTGTCATGCTCCCTGCCATGTCAGTCATGGACTCACCCTCGGAAATTGTAAGCTCCTATTAAACACTTTCTTTTATAATGTGCCTTGCTCATGGTATCTTTCTATAGTAGTAGAAAAGTAAGACAGGGATGAAAGGGTTATTTTATCTTTCAGGTCACAGTCCATCAATGACGGAAGTCAAGGCAGGAACCAGGGGGGATGCTGCTCAGTGGCTGTCTCGGGCTCATGCTTAGGTAGCATTTTTATACAGCTCAGTACTTCCTGCCTAGGAGTCCTCCTGCACCAATTAATAATCAAGACAAGCCCCACGGAATAACCTGTTAAAACCAATTACTCAGTTTATGCTTTTTCAGGTTATACTGGACTGTGTCACATTGACTGTTGATGCTAACTAAGCAGGACAACAGGTCTGTACTTCATTTAGCTGCCTTCGCTCAGATTTCTCTGAAGCATAGTCCACTCCAGTCAAGCTGGTCTCCTCAAGCTCCCTGCGATGGCCATTCTTGGTTGTCAGCTACATCTGGAATTAACTAAAACTAAAAAATAAAGGCTGGGCACATCTGTGAGGGATTCTTGTTTAATTAAATGATTTGAAGTGGGAAGATCCACTTCTAATCTGGATCTTTAAGGTGGGAAGATAAACCTTTAATCCAGTTCTTTTGATGCAGAAAGACCCACCTCTAATCTGGGCCACACCTTCTGCTGGCGGCCTGTATAAAGGACACGGAAGGAGGAAGTTTCTCTCTTCGCCTGTTTGCTCTCACCCTTGCTAGCAAGTCCATTCCTTCACTGATATGAGAGCCTGCTTCCTCAGGATTCAGTGTATTCTGAAACCAGATGAGATATCCAACCTCATGGATTGAACTTGATTCTTTGACCTTCTGTTCATAGGCAGTCATTGTTGGATTAGCTGGACTACAGCCTGTAAGTCATTCTAATAAATCCCATGGATATACCCATATACATATAAATATATGTATATAAATATATATATGTATATATACACACACACATATACATATACACACACACATATCACACATATATATTCATTCTATAAGTTCTGTTACTATAGGGAACCCTGGAGAATACACTCCCTTAGGTGTGCCCTGCCTCTTTCTCTATTCAGCCATAGTTGATGATACTCCAAGACCAGCTCTGGATTTCTCTTGGGAGGAAGACTTCTATTTGGCTTGGATAGCTGACCTATCTGAGCCTGAGATCCCCATCTGTGTGACACAGATGGTGAAGACGGCGACGCCACAGGCACTGGGCCAAGCGATGTGCATATATTAACATGTATAATCCCTGTGGTGGCTCTGAGTTAGGTCTTGTTATTATCTCCGTTGTGCAACTGAGGAAACAGAAGCAAAGGAGGCTAAGTAGGAAGAGAATAGCTACACTAAAGTATGGAGTAAAATAGAGGATGAAAAACACAGAAAAAATGAGATATTTGGAAAACAGTGACATTTGGAAAAGTATTAAATAGGTATTTGGAAAAGCCTAAAATCATGTGCTTAGATAGAAATCATTATCTATGGAATTGGAATCCAAAAAGGAGAAGAGAAAGAAAAGGAGAGAATGGAGGAGAGGAAGAAATGTCCAAAGTTCTGAAAGCTTTGAATGGACCTATCAATCATGGTAGATCAATTATTACCTTGAACGGATTCAATCAAGAACAAAAGACAATCTCTCAGGTGCAAAGCTTGAACGACCCAGCAGAAGGTCTAGCTTCTCATGGAATGACCCAGAGCACAGGGTCTCTAGATGATTTATTGATTGAAAGCTCTGCCCTCTGACACAAAGGCCTTATTTACATTAATGAACAGAACTCCTCACCCTACAACCTCAGCCAGCTGACTTGGCACTGAAGGCTGAGGAATCTACGGTATTCCCTGGGTTCAGGCTACAGAAGTATATATACAAAGGTGACAAGGACTCTTCATTTGCAATATCATAAACAAATGTCTTTAATATGAAGATTTCAGAGGGCTAGGTATTTTGAACATCCATTGTTCTGGCCGAGAACTGTGAACAGGTACAGGAAACAAGTCCTACAGAGAGAAGTAGTCTGCAAGAGCTTTAGGAAGTTCCCTTCCCCCAGCAGCGCTGAAAGCAAGTCTCTAAAAGTTACAGGAGCCTCACTGCACAGACAGAGTATACAACTTTACAGTAATTGGAGATGGGTTCAAATATTCCACTACAAAACATGAATGAAAGGCATTAAGCTGCAAACCCCACAGAATGCACAATCTCAAGAAGAGTGCACTGAGGTGTGTGTTAGTGAAACAGAAAACACAGGTGCAGCAAGTAAAACCAAACAGCACTTCCAAAGAGAACCTAAAAGAGCCAGAAACGTAAGAATCTTTTCAGAGAAGCAGCGGTAAGATTTCAACCTGACTTCTCAAGAGGAGAAACTGAGGTTGGAAAAGGATGAGACATTGTTCTTAAAATGTCAAGAGAAAACAACCAAATTCTATACCATTAAAAACTATCTGTCAAAAGGGACCGTGAATGGGAGCATTCCCCACCAAATATAAACTGAGGACAATTGCAATACACACCCGAACACTGAAGAAGATGATTGTCAGGTAGAGGAATAGGGTCTTGCATAGAATGGTGTTATCCAGGAAGTGATAAACCTATTGAAATTTGATAACTTAAATAAGAAAAAATATTAGAAGAACAACAGGAATCGTGAGGTCTGTGAAAAAGGAGGTGGATAATAATGAGGAAAAAGTTCATTCAAAATAAGGGGAGAAAAGAGGTTTAGAAAAGTATAGCAGGTTGCTACCATGTGTTTTTACCCTTGAAAAAAGAATGAGAGAAGGAAAGAGAGAAATCTTCACTGCCTTCTTGGTGGCCTGAATCTGGGAGATAGAAAGAAGGAAGGAAGGAATATTCACAGTCCTTATGGACTGTCTGAAGCTTGGAGAGCAGGAGTTGATAGTGAGCTAACATCTCAATGCAATATCAACCAAAATCCTCTCTCCAACAACCAACCAGCCAACCAACCAACCAACCAACCAACCAACCAACCAACCAACCATCTCTGGTTCTCTGGGTCTCAACCAATATACACTCCAAGCAAAGTTCCCAGAAGTCTAAGTGTCAGGTAATCTCAAGGACAAGCTGCACGGAGCAAAATTATGTTTCTCACAGTGGCATGTAACCAAATCAAACCCACTCTCATCCTCTACACCTGGCATGGGGACAAAAACATATTCCAAAAGCCATTCTGTGTTTTTAGAGAAACCAAGATCACAAAACTCCTTCAAAATGTCTTACTACAGAAAAGTATTAAAAAAGGAAGACAGAACCTTCCTGGAAAGAGATGTGAAGGACTGATGGGGCTGTAATAGAGAGGAAGAATCAGGTAATGAAAAATAAGAGCCAAATGGGGATTCTAGAGATGAAAACATAAGATCTGAGATGAATGCATTGGGTAGAACTTAGCAGTTGCTTTAAAATTGTTGTTGCATTTATTTATTGTGTGTGCACAGGTGCATGTGTTTGCCTGTGCACAGTGGGACATATATGGAAGTTAGGGGACAGCTTACTGGAGTCTGTTCTCTCTTTCTTCCATGTGGGTCCCAGGGATCGAACTCAAGTTGTTAGGGTTGGCAGCAGGCCCCTCTGCCCACTAAGGCATCTGCAGGCCCTTAACAGTCCATTGATGCTACATGAAGATCCCCCAAATGGCAGTGGTGTTTGAATTTGTAATGAGATAAATGTCTGAGATGAAGTACACACAGACATATGTGAAGATGTCAGCTGGTCTAACACATACTTGACTGACAGACCAGAAGAAGAGGGGGTGGAAACAGAGAAAGTTTGAGCTAATAATGTTTAAAAGTTTGTCTAGTTTGATATAAGAATCTTTATAAAACTCAAGCTGGATCCTCTCTCTCTCTCTCTCTCTCTCTCTCTCTCTCTCCTCTCTCATACAGTGGCACATTATAATCAAATTTTTGAAAATAATGAAAAAAAAAAGCATCTCAAAGCAACTAGAGACTAAAGATTCATTACACACACAGGAGCAAGGCAGAATCACTGCAGATTATAAAAGTGAAAGTATGAAAGTCAGGAGCAATAGGAGGAACTCTTATAAAGTGCTAAAAGAAGAAAAAAACCATTCGATACAGAATTAAATACCCGAGAAAATAATTTTTAAAATGTAATTGGACTGCGCACCCCCTCCCCCACTCCACATGTCTTTGCTGTGGGCAGAGTCACTCTATACAAAATGTAAGACATTCTCTGATCAGCCCAGAGTAAGGCATGCAGTGAGCGTTCAGAGGACATCATTCTTTTGTTTTAAATTTTTATAGATAACTGAATGCCTAGAACAAAGAAAGAATGGGTTATGAAGCTCATTACGTATACAGCAGTAAATGTATACTACCAGAAACACAGAGACAAGTGGTGGGGCATAAAAATGCTCTGTGTTAGGCGCCATGATGTCATTTGACAGTGAGTGTGTCGAGTTATATTGCACATCGATAATCACAGATCACTCTTCTGAATGAGATACAGGTCTCGTCAGAGATCAAGGTGGAATGTTGGAATGTACCTAAGTAAATGATAGCATGAAAGGAAGAATAAAAGGGTTAGAGAACACAGAGAACACACAGTCAGTCAGGAAAGCCACTGGTACACCCTAAACAAACATGTCATATTTATTAATGCATTTTTTTGAAAACAGGAAGCTGACGTACTTAGTGGCAAATGACTGAGTGCTCTCTTCTGAAAGATGCCCACCCGAGCTACTTTTATTCAACATTTTATTGGTTGTCTTAGCTAGTGTAATAAGAGAAACAATGAGAGGAGTGAGGCGTGTAAGACAACCCCGGAATACACGTGGGAAGGGTGAATTAGAATGTATTCACAGGTGGCTGTTTGAAGAGAATTCCAGGGAACCTAATTTTAAAAGTTACAATCACCACTCCATAAGTTTATTAGGGTTTTAGAATGTCTGTACTTTTTAAAAATATATTTGTTAGTAATGAGTTGCAGAAGCATAAGAAAAGCTTGATTTAGGGAGAAGATCAGCAAAATATGAAACTATCCAAACGCTAAAAACAATATACTTTGACAGGAAATGAAAGGAAGCTTAGGTAGACAGGTAGGTACATAGAAAGATGCATAGATGGGTAGATAGGAAGATCAATATGTAGATGGATAGACAGATGTGATAGAAAAATTGATTGATAGCTGTGACAGATAGATATAATAGTTAATAGATACATACATATATGAATACATAGCACATTGACATAACATAAGACAGGCAGATGAGGGACATATGGATTCATGGAGAGATAGCTGTCATAGGTAGACATAATAGTTACATGATAGATTTACAGGTGGAAGAAAGGTAGATAGGTAGGTAGATGAATATAGAGAGACAGACAGACAGACCATGTTTGTGGACTGAGAGAGTGATCACGTTAAACAGCCGTTACCATCAAATTTGCAAATACAAGGCAGTCCTGGAAAGGTTCTTTAAAGTTAATAATATAATATTTTGTTAATTATCTGAGAATTTATGTTACCCCTTACTCCTCCTTTTGCCAACTCCTCCCAGGTCCTCTTCCTCCCTCCCACAACACCCCACTCCTTTATGTCTTTTTTTTTTTGTTGTCTTTAAGAGGAGACAGTTTTACAGCAGGTGTCCTGGTCGTACAACCTTCCTTGATGGTCCCCGAGCCTGAAGTGTAGGGTAGTGCTGTAGCTGTATTTTAATGCGCTTTCATTCTGGCATGAGTTGGTAAGTAGATTCTAAAACTCATTTGGAGATGTGAGGGATCAGGGAAAGCCAAAGCAAGTTAGAATGTGAACAGTGATTCTTGAAGACTTTTAACTGTCTAATTTCAAGACTCACTACGAAGCTACAGAAATGAAAACAGCGCAGTTCCAAAACACAGACAGATAGAGGAACCGTTCAGAACAGGAGCCAGGAACAGACACCGCCTGTACGATCAATTGGGTTTTGATACAAACACAAGGTTCATGGATGGAGATGTGGCTTGGGGATAGAGTGCTTGCCTTGTATGCACGAAGCCCAAGGTCCACCCTCAGCACTGCATAACATGAGGGGCGATAGCACATTTGTAATTCCAGAACTCTGGATGTGGAGGCAGGAGGATTAGAAGTCATTGTTATCTATATAGTAAGTTTGGGGCTAGCCTGGGCTACATAAGACCAGATTTCAAATAACACAACAAAAAGTAGCAAGAGTCTTGGGTTGGGTCTAGGGTCAGCAGCTGTTACCTAGCAATCCATATGGAAAAGTCTGACCCTTGACTCTGCTCCATACTACATTTTAAAAGCTCAGGTTGGATATGAGTCACTGAAAATGTTACCTTTTTTGAATGATCCTTTTTTTCCATCCTATAAATATTCCCAAACTTTCTTGAAAACACTTGAAGTGAATGTTAAATTAATTCCAAGTAGGGCGTGCATCTGCACCTCATATATGAAAGAACAAGACTCGTAGGGAAACACATTGGAGAGCTTTCATGTCTTTGGAGGGGAAGCAAACTCCAAAGATAAAATAAAGCTATCCAGAACACGATGTTGAAAACAATTAGACACACTGACCAGCGTAACAGAACCGAGGACCCACATGTAATCCCACCCTCTTACAACCACCTGAATTTTGACACTGAAGAAGAGACAATGTCTTCAACAAATGATGCCCATCAAGCTGGTTAACTGTATGTAGAAGAACAAAAACTAGATCTTTATCTCTCATCCTGCAGGAACGCAGAGTGAGACCCTCAACATACGACCTGATACCCTGGATCTGATAGAGGAGAGAGAGAGAGAGGGAGAGGGAGAGGGAGGGAGAGAGAGAGAGACAGAGAGAGAGAGAGAGAGAGAGACACACAGATGATTGAAGTCATCAATCAGCCCAGGAAAGGATTTTCTGGGCAGGACCCCAGTAGCTCAGGTATTGAGACCAACAATAAATCGACGGGACCTTGTGAAACTGAAAAAAATAACCTTTTTATAGCAAAGAACACCATCATTAGAGAAAAGAAACACCCCACAGAATGGGAAAATTATTTAGCAGCTCTGTATCTAGAATATACGAAGGACTAAAAAAATTCTAAACATCAAGCAAACAACTCAGCTCAAAAAAAAAAAAAAATGCAGCACGGCACTAAATAGAGAACCCTCAAAAGATCAAATAGAAATGCTTGAGAGACATCACAAGATCATCCAACATCCCCAGATACGAGTGGGGTGCGAATTAAAACCGCTTTAAGATTTCATAGAAATTAGTTTGATATTCAAGAGAATCACAAACTTGCTCTTCCGAGTTCACTACCATGAAAATGAAAGCACAAGACAGAGGTAGGAGGGGAAGTTCACCTCTCAGCTCTCATAAAATGCTGTATCCAGAGCGTGGGGAGACAGCTGGGAGACGGTGAACTTGGCATAGTACTTGCCTTGCAATAAGGAAATTCTGAGACTGTTCCTTGGAACTCACATCAGGAAAGCTCAGTTTGATGGTGCCCACTTTAAACCAGTGCTGGAGAGGCTGAGACAGGCAGATCCCCCCAGGGTCGCTGGGCAGCTGTCTAGCTTGCTTGTTTTATCTCACGCAAAGGAGGGACCATGTCTCAAAAACCAAGACAGCATTTGAGGAATGACAGCGAGGTTGTCCCCTGTCCTCTACGAGGAATGCGCATGTGTACACCTGCGCGCGCGCGCACACACACACACACACCGGAACATAGAAAGAGCCTTTAAAACTCAGTTTTACGGGGCTGGGATGATGGCTCAGTAGGTGTGAACGCTTGCTGATCTTGCAGAGAACCAGTGTGGCGTTCTCAGCATCCTCACTGGGCAGCTCAGCTCACAATCATCTGTAAATCCAGCTCCAGAAGATACAACACCCTCTACTGGCTTCCACACACATGAGTGTGAATGTGCGCGCACAAATTCACACACACACACACGTGAACCTACACATAAATAAAAATAAAATAAATGGTTAAAAATCCCAATACCCCATTCAAGCCTGGAAACAATTCTGGATATTTCAGACGGCTTATGATGTTGCATGTAAACGCCATCCTTACTCCCCAGAGTAGAGAGAATGTTTCTTTTGCTACTTCAGCTTCCGCATAAGATGGAGGTCCAGGGCAAGGAGTCGCTTTCCTGCCTGTAACAGTCAGAAACTTTCAAAATAAAACCCAACCAATCTATCAAGCAACAGCTCTGCTCTGCTGTTTTTCCCCTCTAGTGCTGGAAACTGGGCCCCAGGCAGGGCTTTGCGTATCTGAGGCAAGCCCTTCACTAGTGAGCTATGTTTTCAGCCCTGAGAAAAAGAGTTTTCACGGCGCTACGTATCAGGCAACAAAGGACACCAGTCCCCGAGAGGTGGGCATTGTTGAGTGGGCCCTCAGATCGCCCAGGTTACGCACTGCCTTGACGTTTCCATGTTCCAAGTTTCCAGTTTCAGTGAAAGGATGGGAAGGAGACAGAGCCAGATTGGCTTTGCTGAGCAGAGGACTAGGGAGTCTGGGGAGTCCTGCTGAGTGTGGTCCCTGTTTGCAGGACAGCCCTGGAGGGGGCGGGGGGAGGAGCCACAGAATGAGCTACAAAGAGCCACAGGGGCACCTTCTGAGTTACAGCAGAACCCTGGCCCACTCAGGCCTATGGGGAAGTGACTGAAAGTTTCGGGGGAAGCATCCAGCAGTACTCAGACAGAGCCAGGAATAATGGTGTCCCATCCACAGAACTGGAAAAAACCATTACTCATAGGCATGGGGTGAGCACTCTGAAAGGTCCTGCTTTCATCGTGAGGAAAAACTAGACTGTGCTGAACACGGGTCCAGACCCACCTAGTAAATAATAAAAACAAGAACAGAATAGACCAACGATTTCCAAGTAAATTACATCACCTTCAACTTATGCCAAGAAAGCTCAGAAATATTCATAGAAAACAGAAAAGAAAAGCCCACCCAGGTAAAACTCACAGTGTGTGACATCTAGCCATAGGGTACTAGACATGCAAGAAGCTTGAAAATGTGATCTATCATAAGCAGAATCATCTGTCTATCTATCTATCTGTCTGTCTGTCTGTCTGTCTATCCATCTGTCTGTCTGTCTATCTATCTATCACCTATCTGTATCTATTTGTGACTCTTTAAAAATTGATCCAGACAGAACATTTAAAGATATTAAAATGGGTGGGTTTCTTTTCTTTTTTGGCCAGGCATGGTGGTGCATGCCTTTAATCTCAGGAGGCAGAAGCAGGAAGATCTCTGTGCATTCCAGGCCAGCCTGGTCTACATAACAACTTCCAGGTCAGCCAAGGTCACACAGTGAAACAGGTCTCAAAAAATAGTTGTTTATAATAACCATATTCCATATGTCCCAAGGTTTAAGGTATGGAAAATACGCAAAGGATCCAGGTTAAACGTCTAGGAATGGTAAGTACAGCTGGAGCTGAAAATACACCGAGTGAGCGATCGACACCGGGGATTAGGCATCGAGGAGGAAAATATTAAGGGACTCAGTGACATGCCAACAAAACCCATCCAGAACAAAGCATACAGAGGGTGGAAAAACACCCAGCAAGCAGGGCATCTGTGTCCGCGAGGGAAAAGAATCAAGTGTCAAAACGTGTAATTGGGAGCCATGAAAATGGAAGGAGAGGTGGAGACAGGAGAGTCATTTTGAGAAATAATGTCTCCGAGTTTTCCAATTTCTGTGAAAACTACCCACCTGCAAATCCCAGAAGCTCACTGAAGCAAGGACAGGAAATGTAATGAAAGATCAATGCATGCCACGGGCAAGTTGGTCAAAACCAATAAAGAGAAAGCACTGTAAGGGCCTGAGGACAAAGGCACATTACGTATGGAGGAGCGAAGATGAGGACGGCCGCAGGTTTCTCCTGGACGCGGCACGAGTGGGAAGACACTGAAGGAGCTCCTGCGCTGTGATGGAATGCTCTCCATCCAGCGTTCCAACCCAACGATGCCATTCTTCAAATGTGAGTGGAAGAAACAAAGTTGATTTCAGACATACACACTCCAAAGCCATTGATCACCAACAACACGACATTATCGGAAAGGACTCTTTGAGGCGGACCCGCAGGGGACACAGGCTGGAAATACAGATCAACCCAGAGCTTTGAGGTGTGCTGGGCCTGGTGAACACTGAGGGCATTTTGTTGCTTTAATGTCGTTCTAGGATAGCTGGCTCTTGGTACAGAAACATAACACCGCGTTGTGTTTTTTCTGCCGTGTGCGTGAACTAAATCTATGGAACTGGCATCAGGATTGAGCTGGAAGGAATGGATGTCACATTCTTAGATGTCAAAGTTGCCTCACTTGAAACTGATAATCTCTTGCAGGCAATAATAGAATGAGCTGGGTTATCAACGGCCCCAGGCCCCGAGGCTGTAACTTGAACCTCAGTTACTCTCCTCCCAGCCCTCTGTGGTTCGTGTTTGTGGGAGTGAGAGGTAGCAGAGGTAGCAGAGGGGTCTCTGCCTGGGCTGAGCACAGCGAGGGTGAAGAACTCCCATTCCAACCACTCCCTAGAGTCGTCCCTGTCCCTAACTCCCTTGATCCAGATGCAGCCGTCCTCTGTGTGGACATTAGGCTGTTAGTTGCTCAGCATGGCACCCCGATAGGATGCGATGCCTGTTAAATTTGAATATCAGATGAGCAACAGACAGTGTTTTAGTTTGAGTATGTCCAAAATGGGACATTTTGAGACATTCTCATACCCTCAAGATGGCAACTCCCAGTCTTGGAAGATACTGGCTCTCTTCAGTCACCTGAGCTCCTGCTGTGATGGGCAGGATTTTTCTCCCTTTGGGAGTTTTTGATTCCACTTTTCCCAATGCCCTGCTCCCACAGCCTGCCTGTGCCCCCAGGAGTTCTGTGAGACTCCTCAGCCTTAATTCTTCTACTCACAGAAGCTCCTGGAAGCTGGGATGGGGTTGGGAATTACAGCTTCACACTTGGTAAGTTATATGTTCTGATGAGCTTGATGCCAGGTCGTGGCTGCTGCTGACCGGCTCTTGGTGTCACTTGGTGGGTGTGGGAGGGAGAGGCTGAATGTGAACCCCTCAGTCTGACACCTTCCCTGGAAGCACTCCATGTTCATTGTTTAGGGTCCACGGGGACAAGTCTGTGTCCACCATGCTGCCTGCCCTTGAGAGAGGATGGGGCAGCCATTCCCCATTGAGGCAAGGCTGTCACTGATGCTGCTTTATTTTGGTGCCGTGTGTGTGTGTGTGTGTGTGTGTGTGTGTGTGTGTGTGTGTGTGTGTGGTCTCTGTAGCAGCTCAGGAGCTCCTTCAGGATAGGGCTGAGCTATTCCATCCTCTGCTGGAGGGGTGGCATCTATGAAGAAGATAAAGAAAGAATGAGGTATAAAGGAGAGGAAGGATGGGACCCTGGTAAGGGGATGAGAGCTCAGGTCCCACCGACTGTCAGATTGGGCCACTGCGGTAGGGACACAGAGCCAGATGGCTTGGCTCTGCCCTTGGCTTCACAGTGGTGAAAGGAACACAGCTATTCTGGAGAGTTTAGGTATGTTGAAGTCTTTGTTTGGAAATCAGCTAAATGGGTCTAGAATCAAGCTATCAATGCAAGAGTTCCAGGACAGGAAAAGAGGGCTTGGGGATGACTCAGTCTAAAGTGCTTGTGCAGCAAGCATAAGGACCTGAATTTGATTATCAGCCACCATATAAATTAAAAAAAAAAAAAGAGAGAGCCATGTGAGTGGTGTGAACCTGGAACCCCAGCACAGGGAGGCAGAGGCAAGAAGATTCCTGGGTTTGCTGTCCAGCTAATGTAGCTGAGTTGGTGAGCTTCCAATTCAGAGAGAGACCCTGCCTCAAACAGTGAAGTGGCGAGTCATGGAGGAAGACATTCTCTAGGCCTCTGGCGTCCACGCGAATGTGCACATCTGCACGCATACCCACATGGAGTGAGAGTCAGAAGCACGAATGAGAAGCTGAGTTAAAGGGTGGCAGCATTAGCAAGGCTGAGAACCGCTGCTCTAGAGGGAGGAGGCACCCCCCCATGCCTTGTTTTGGGGTGAATAGCCTGTAGCACTGGGAGAGGTCACAGTTTGGTTGTTTAAAGCCACCACGCTCATGGCAATTTGTCCCAACATTTCAGAGACACTAACTCGCAACGTGACCCCTTTAAAAATGACAGCGAAGGCGGTGTGGCATCTTTCACTTGGTGGCTCAGCCAGAACTGACAGGAAAGCAGGCAGCCAACAGGGAACAGAGGGCTGGGGAGATGGCTCGGGCATTCAAACGCTTGCTATGCGGGGAGGGAGACCCGAGTTCAGCTCTCGTAGGTAAAAAAGCTGGGTGTGGTGGCGAGCGTTTGTGATCCAGCAGCGGGGTGACCGAGGCAGGCGGATCTCTAGTGTTCACTGGCGAGCCAGTCTACACTATTTGGTGAGTTGCAGGCCAGTGAGATACCTTCTCAAAAAACAGGGTGGCTGGTGCCTGAGGGTCAGCACCCAAACTTCTCCACTTGCTTCCACATGCATGCCCGTGCACGCACATGCATGCCCATGCGTGCGCGCGCGCACACACACACACACACACACAAAGTGGGGAACAGAGTTGAACTCCCCCAGGTAAACTCTCAAATTCTGTTCAGCCTGTCCACCATCCTTACCTTAACTGATCCCTATTCAGTCCATGCACCACCCTATCTGGGTCTGTGTGCACTGATGACCACGGCTGGATGCTATTTGGAATTCTGAGGAAAGACCAATGACCATCACTTCGCTCATGGCCCCCTAGGTGCACAGAGTTTCTTGGAACCCTGACTGCATCCAGAGCCATCTTCTGGCACAGAGCTGCTGGTGTTGACCCGCAGAGGGCCCCGCAGAGATGCAGATCAGGTAGCATCCAAGCCCACACTTTGGTGGGCTGGAAGCCTGGTCCCTGCTGCCTGTGTTGCTGATTCCATGCAGGTAAAAGCACCACTGGGAGATCATTTCTTCAGTCACACAAACTAAGGAGCTGCGTGTCTCTCTGGGGCTGCGGTGAGGGTGAACCTGAACCTCAGCAACCATCTCACGAGCATAAGAACAGTGTACAGAAGACATCATCGCTGCCCCCCGAGGAAGTAGATGCAGGCCAGGGGTGTGCCTGGAGCAGGGACGGCAGGGAGACAGGTCCTGCTGCCCACGGTGTCAGTGCTCACGGTTTTAGAGGTTTCAGCTTTTGGTTGGCTGAATCCTTTGCTATGGAAATGAGGCGAGGCTGAGCAGGATGGTGGAAAGGGTGTGTTTGGGGGGCATGTGGAGAGGAGGAGGAGGAGGAGCAGGAGGAGCAGGAGGAGCAGGAGGAGCAGGAGAGAGGAGAATGCTGGGGACAAGTCATATTCTTCAACGGCGTATCCCTAGTGACTCATTTCCTTACTCAGGCCCTGCCTCCCAGTTTCTCTGCCTCCTATTAGTCCACGGGACCATAAATAGAAACGTGGATTAGTGAACCGCTAATGTCACAATGTTACGGTCTAATTATTGTCCTACAGCCTCACCTGTGGCATCACACTGCGGACCAAAGCTTCAACGTGTGAGCCCTTGAGAGACATTTTATACCCAAACCAGGACACCCCACAGACATCACACCACCCTCTCACCTCCCTTAGCTCAGGTGGACCGGTCCAGAGGCACCAGGTAGCTCGCCTTCATCTCCATCTGGGACCACAGCAGTGTGTGCGAGGACAGTGGTGCGCCTGTCTTCCATCTGTGTGGAGCAGGGGCCAGCTGGTGAGCATCACAGGCTCCAAGGGCTTCATGTCACCACCACAGATTTGGTTCAGCTGTGGCATTGTGAAAGCGGCCACAGGAAGCTGGTAAGGAAATGGGCATGGCGGAGTGCCGAGAACATCGTGGACCAAGCCAGCCAGACGGTAGCATCTGGCTCTCCAGCTGCACTTTTTCATCTTCTGGTGGCAGAAGGGTTTGCAGGGAAGGCCACCTGAAGCTGGGTTTTGGCTGAACTCTGTACTGGCTATAAAGTAGCTCACTTGATGCCCGACTCAGAGAAGTAGCATAATGTGTGACTACAACCACATCAAAACACAAACAGGAGCACACCTTTAACTCAAGCACTTAGGAGACAGAGGCAGGCGGATCTCTGTGAGTTTGAGTCCAACCTGGTCTACAGAGTGAGTTCCAGGACAGCCAGGGCTGCATAATGAGAATCTGCTTAGAAAAAAATCAAGTGAAAAATAAAAATGAAACCAGAGCATGTGACCCAAGCATGCCTCTGTAGTCAAACCAAAAGAGCAGAGGATCCAGCCATTCGTGTCAGAACCCAAATGTGAACTTGCCAGCACTGTCTGGCCAGCCCTACTATGGCCTGGCCAGAGTCTGCTGGCTTTTCTCTGCCCCATCAGATGCAGAAGGAAGTAGAATCAGACATTCCTCTGAAAGAGTGCTGTTCAGTTTCTTCCAGAAACCGCTGGCTGTCGGGCCACTGAGTGGCTGGTCATGTCAGTGCAGGCGGAAAAGCGAGTCCCAACCCTGGCCCAGCCTGCAGGAGAGGTTCAGCCCCTGTGGACACATGCAGCACAACTGTGTCTCTCAGGCAGCCCCTCTGGTAGACAGGCTTATGGACAAGACTCCATTCCATGCTCAGCAAGCCCTGTAAGCCACTGACTTAGCTGGACGGCCTACATCTCAGAAATGAGAATACAGCAAAGCTTGTCAGCCCAGCTTCCCCACAAACCCTTCTGCCACCAGAAGATGGTTTGAGAGCCATGAGGACAGGGGCGTAATGACTGAGATGCCGTTCCTCACCCAGTACATCCCGGAATTGAGCTAGGAGAAAGAAATGACGAATGAGATGATGTTCAACTGAAGGGTTCTTCACAGAAGTGAAGCTGTCAACAGAATGAGAGAGAACGTACACAATGAGAAGAACTCTTTCCCAGCTGTTTTTGTGGTGGAGGATTCGTATTCAGAATATATAAAGAACTCAGAAAATTAGACAATGAAATGACAAATATAATCCCATCAGTAAGTGAGCAATGATCATAACAGACCTTTCCTTCCTTTGCCTTATAAGGAGTGTGTCCCACGGCCAAATGGATGGAGCATTGCAAAGTTGCTTCTCGGGATGGGCAGAGTTCACCTTTCTCCATCTTCTAGCCATTGGTCCTGTCTGTGGCTTTTTCTTCATCCGTGTTCCTTCATACCGCTAACCACAGGTACTTGAAGTGGGATGATAGCCCGAAGTGAGATGTGTAAGTGTCAAATGCACATCAGTTTTCAAAGATAGATCGTTTCAACAAAAACCAGATGCCTAGTAGCTCAGTGATGCTTAATAGTGATTTATGTTTCCGTCAAATTAAATTCAATAAAATAATTGCAATTTGAAAAAATCTTGGGGCTGGGGAGGAGGCTAGGTCTGCTCAACCCCAAGTCTCCATCTTCCACCAAGCTGCCTCCACTTGGATCCACTGAGCACCTGCTACTGAGTAGGGGGATCTCTGGCTGGGTTTCCATAGGCAGAGAGCTCAACTCTGAGCACTTCTGCCTTTCAGGAGTCCCTCCCACATGTGGGCATGCGTGGGGTGACTACACAAACTGTACGGGGCTTCCTGCTCATTCCCTTTCTGTGTTCCTTAGAAGGGCATGGATCCCTTCAAAAGTGGCCCCCGAGGTGTGGCCTCGGATGCTCTGAAGTCTTCAGCGTGACTAGACCTCATGATGTCTGGGTACCAGCCTAAAGAGCCCTTTTCTTTCTGGCTGGGCATCCATCAATGCCCACAAAAAATGCTTCCTCATCCCTTGACCTCCATGCCTTCTCTGCGGACCAGAGTCTCCTCGTACCCATGATCTGACCCCATGCTTGCCTACTTGCTTTCCATTTCATTTCCAGAAGGCTGTGCATGCTCTGTTCCAGGGTCTGGCCTCCGTGCCTGGGTGTTCCCAGCACCCAGCACAGTGACTGGCATACAGGCTGTCAGTGAACAGAAGAACAAATGAGCTGATTTACATGAACTGAGCAAAGTGTGCGTGACCGCCCTCTTCTTACGCAAGAGGACATGGGGCTCCTGTGGTGGGGCTGGCTCAGGATCACACACTAGAGTGTGTGACAGTAAAGTGATGGCCATGTTTATAGCTTCCGTGACTGGGCACACATCACATCCACCGAGCATGTGTTGGGCCAAAGCGTGTGTCCTCGCTTTCATTTGCACAAAAATTGGAGGAGTTTCCGTCCGTACTTACTTACCTTTTGTGGACGCTCGATACCTTGCTGTGGTTGCAGGGGCTCCTTAGCGCTGGTGAGATGAGAACACAGGCCTAGGAGGTGGCTCAGTGGCTTAAAGCACTTGCCCTGCAAGTCTGGGCACATCAGCTTGATCCCTGGAGTCTGTGTACGGAGCTGGACACAGTGGGCGTATCTGTGATCCCTACATGCCTGTGGTGAGACGGGAGGCGCTGTCTCGGGAATCTGGTGCAAGGACAGCCAGCATGGAGTATTCAGCATAGAAACAGGAAGACCCTGCTTCAAAAACAAGACGGAAGGAGAAAACCAACTCCCCAAAGCTGACCTCTAACCTCCACGTGTGTACACTTGCCATGGTGACACTATGAAAGCAGCCTCTCCCAGGAGGTGAAATTAGAGATTAAAGGTAGATTAACTAGTCCAGGAGCCCTCCTTCCATGAGTCCCCAAGAGCCCTGGTCCTGACTGCCTTTCTGGAGGAGGTGCTAAAGAGGTCAAACTGGTTCTTCCTGTATCTTTTAGCAGCTCAGGAAAGCAGGACCACCAAACAAGAGAGAGAGGACTAATGGGCAAGGTTGCTGGCTGGTTGCAGGAGGTGTGGTTACAGACCCTCGCTGACTCTTCTGGTCGGGCACTCGTTACAGGACCTCTGTGAGGCTCAGTTCTCTCATTTGCACATCAGGGGACACAAGCACAGAAGTCGTCATCACCTCTGGTCTTGCTTTCCACGGTTTTAGCTGCCCACCGTCAGCTACAGCCTGCAAATATTAACCAGAAAGTTCAAGTTCAAGAAACGAACAAATCGCAAGTTTTCAATTGCCCATCATTCTGAGCATCATGATGCAATCTCGCACTTCCTTGCTGGGTCACACCCGGGATGTGACTCACCCCTCTGCCCCTCACTTCCAAGATGTTCTCTCCAACCACAACCCCCTCACTTGTCTACTGGAGAGAGGGAGGGAGGGAGGGAGGGAAAGAAAGAGAGAAGACTACAATTGTTCTATTTTATTATGCTATTATTAATCTCTTAGATTAAGCTAATTTGATTATTTTTAATTAATTAAAGAAGGTTTTTATCACAGGTCTGTAACTATAGAGACAGAATTTCTGTAGGGTTTGACACTGTCCATTTTCACAATCAATTTCCTGGGGGTCTTGAAACATGACCCTCTGAGACAGGGGTCCACTGTACACTGGCCGTGGGGTGATCTCTGATACCCTCTTAACTCCAGAGTGTCATGCTGTAAGTGTTTTGTGCGGTCCTATTCACCTGGAGTTACCTGTGCCAGGTACCCGCGCCTGCTGCCACCTGAGCGCAGACCTGGGAACTGTCATCTCGGGGAGGAGGGCTGCAATTGGGCCTACACACACTGCGCTGATGCGCTCCTGGCCACACAGGCCTACGTGGCGAATCTGGCCTGGTGACCAGTTTGTCCCACAGTTGGGACATAATAACTGCTGGGCCGTTATTCCTCCTGGCAAGCTGTCTAGCTGCCCCTCCTGTTTGGCTGATTTCAGACATGCTTTGAAAAAGCTTGCTGGTCAGATGGTTAGGAGTTTTCCATCAGCTGGGACTTTTCCCCTCCTTTTTTTTTTTTTCCTTCCTTTTTCCTGGATCGTTGTTTTACATCAAGAAAAAAAGTGAAAAGAATTTAATTCATCATTAAATGCTGGAGGGAGAAGAATTCGACAAGGGAGCCATGATGAAGAACAGTATGAAACTAGAAGTCATCTTGATGAAGGCCACTAGGCCGAGGGTCACTAGTAGGGCTCCTGAACTGGCTGTTGGGTTCTTGGGCCAGGTGGCCACTTGGCAAATGTTCACAAGCAAATGATATGCCCCGGCTCTGAAGTTAGGAGCGAGTCCTTAGGTCCTTCCAAAGCTGATGCCGAGACAGATGTCCTGAGGGCGATGGTATTAGGGTGTAGGACTATTATGGGATGGTTAGGTCTGAGGGCTCCGCCCTCATGGATGCAATTGCGCCCTTCTTCAGGACTCGAGATTGTATGCACTTTCATCCCCTTCTGCCACTTAGGGATGCACTGGTAGGGCATTGCCTTGGAACACAAAGCCACCATCGCTGAGCGTTCTGGGACCTTGCCTTGTGCTCCCCACCCTCCAGAATGGCAAGAGATAAATTCCTACAGTATCAGGAATGTTCCAGGATGGGGCAACGCTGTGTTCATGCAGCACGATTCAGGGTCTAGATCAGAAGAACATGTAAGCACAAGGGCCCAGGAGGTTGGTGGGGGCAGGGTAGATGGGGCACCTACCCTCGCTGCCTGTTGGGCCATGTTCTCTTGGCTCTAGGCCTCAGGGGAGAGGTAAGCTCCTTCAGTGACTTGACATGCACTCTTTGTGGGGCCTGGAGAAGCTGTGACCCTTTCTGCACACCATGGTTCATGTGCCAGCATGTGCTCCTGATCTGGTTCTGACCCCTGTGTGCCTAGTCAGTGCCATTCAAGCCTCAGGACACGTGTCTAGCTCATTCATAAAGAGCTGGGCTGGGGGAGGGTTACAGATCTGGGTCTCATTTGTGGCATTCGTTTTCCAAGAGGTTCGTTTTCTGCTGAGTTATCTTGTCCTCACCAAAGTGCCCGGTGACTACACTTCCGGGAGGCTGCACTCAAAAATCTTCCCTATCTTCACTCCTGTGTGTCACACATACCCCACAGATACCCCTACCGTGGCGTACACTGTGGTGATTGTGTCAGTTCCCTGTGTAGGGTTATGTAGGCACTTTCCATGGCTGGAAACTTGTTCTATTTCCTCTATGCCTAGTGCTGTGTCTGAGCTTCTAAACTTGTATAGAAGAATCTAAACTATTGTTTGGACAAACAACTCATTCATGGAATGAAAGTGAAATTGCCAGAGGAGGCTGCAAAGACCCTGGTGCTAAATTGAAAACCCACCATGACATGTATGCTATTCATGGCCCAGTACCAGGCAGCGTTCCCATGTAACCCAGCCATTCTTCCCGTGGTGATAGTGGCGTTTAGTCGCAGGGCCAACTGGAGGTTTCCACAGCACTGGGTTGGACAGTAGATTTGTGCTTCATTATCTCCTGTGATCAGGAACGCACCAGGAAGTGGAGGCCAGGGTTGGCCGACGAGGAGGTTGCATGGTGGTGTTCCCAGAGCCTGGGAGAAACAGGCTCTCTTCCAGCTGTCCTGAGGTTCTCACTTCCCTCTCCTCTCCCCGGTGCAATGCTGGCTCCTTCATGATGTCCACGTGGTCTCCCCCTCATCCTCAGGCCCACCCAGAGCTTCTGCCTTGCTTGCTTGGCTCCCTTCCCCACACAACATGGACAGCTGGGGGTGACAGAGGGCCAGCTCTCTCTGCTTGCTTTCACCACTCCTCCCCAGGAGAAGTTGGCCAAGCAAGGAGGATGGGACAGGAAAGGCAAGGTACACAGAGGGACAGAGAACCACATTTGTTGCCTGTTCACCTAACACTGCAGAGCCAGGAAGGACCAGGTAAAGTCAGAGACATCCACGGATCACTTGATACTTGAGCGGACCAAGGCAGGAATTCCAGGAAGAGGGTTCCATCCTAGAGAGCTTAACGTCGTCACTGGAGAAACCTCTCATAGTGCTGTGGTGACCCGAACACACATGCAGGATGCCGTACCGGCAGAAGGCCTGCGTAAGGCCTGGGAGGGAAAAGCCAGCATCACTGCCAGCACTGTCTACCTCAGCTCCTGTCCCTCTAGGAGAGCACTGTCCTGGCTGTTGATCCAGCCATTCACACTCCCCTGGACCCCTTGGTACACTGAGGCTTGGCTATGGCCCTTTCCTCCTCTTCTATCTTGGTTCCTGCTATTTGCCACTTTCCTAAGGCTTCGTTTTATTTTTAACTGACACCGAACATGTGGCTGCATTTGCAGGGACAGTGCACCGACCCACTTCAGGAAGACCAAGTCGGGTGATTAGCGCTCCATCGCCTCAGACATTCATCCGTCTCTTGCTGGGGAAATGGTCAACATCTCTTTCAGCTATTTTGAGATAAAAAGTCCATGTTTTTGTTACTTTAAAAACTTTAAATGTGTTATACAATTTCCACACCATTTACATAATGAATTAGATTATGTAAGTGACACCACATGTTTATATATAAGCATAGTCTACCTTTTCTTGTTAAGAGCTTGTGCGTGTGTCTGTGTGTGTGTTCGTGTGTGTAGAAATGTACCCAGCATAAGTTACCCTGTGGTGGCGGATGGGCGTTCCCACCGCCACCGTCCACCTCCAGGAAGCTTCCATCCTCCTGAGCTGAAACTGTCCCCGTTTAACACTGGCTCTGCCTTGTTTTCTTCCCCCAGGGCCGGGAAACGGCCATCCTATGCCTTGCCTCTATGACCCTGGCTGGACTGTCCTCTGGTTCCCTCTTTCTTCTGTGACCAGTGTCCAGCCTTCTGTAAGTCCACAGCCCTACTAGGAGGCCACCCATGCTATGCCCAGGACCACCCAGTGGCTGAACTACAGTTCTGGAGGGTCCCACTGGAGATTGCTAAGACTCCATAAAGCCTCTGTGTTTCTGTCTGTTTGTTACTTCTGTCTGTCTGGTTGTAGGGACTTATGGGATGTGAGAAACAGACAAAGAAGTCCTCAAGTTACAGAACAGGCATGTGTCAGGCCACAAACCCTCTGTCCCGCTGGGCATCTATATCGTAATGCCCCTGTGCTTTCCATGTAGACGCTTGACATGGATGGGCGAGGGCGTTGGAGTTCTGGCTCTCCTTCCCAGAAGGCTCTTCTAAACTCCGGTTGGCTCAGGACTAGTTTCTTCAGGAAAGTGTCTGCTTATTCGTCTCTTACTATTTCTCCTAGAAGTGACCTTTCCCAGCCATGGCTGGGGTTACTTAGGGACAGCTGACCCTCGTCTCTCCTGAGATGGTTTAGGAGCCCGCAGGCAGCATTCTGCTTTGGGTAGCAAGATTCCTGGCTCGACATGAAAGGAAAGATTATAACAGCCTATTTTCTCCAGGCAGCTTACCCTTGATTCTGTGAGAATCCAGAAGGAAGAAAAAAAAAAGCCTTCATCCTTCCATCCTTCCTCCTTTCCCTATCTTACCACACCACCTTGCCTTGTGAGGCTGATGAAGCCCCGGAGGGTCGCAGGGTACACTGAACTTGGGCAGGTATACACGTACACTTCACTGAGCCCCGTGGGGCTCAGTCTTCTCCCCTCCGCAGTGCGGTCTATGCACAGAGCGCTGTGGGTCGTGGTGCCTGGGGTAAGCCAGCAAGTCACAGAGCTCAGATTGAGGTCAGATCCGGCCTGCCGGATAGCACCTAGGCACCTTCCTCCCTGCTGTTTGTCCCCCGTGGGCTGAGGGGCTGGGCTGTGCCTGGACACGATGTTCTCTGTAACATCAAATGAGCTTGTATAACCGTGTGACTATGCGGTGAGTAGACACTGGGTGTGTGGGCCCTGGCCAGGGTCAGGCCAGGTTACGCTGAAGTCCCATGCTGCACCCGAAAGGATCCCGAGCCAGCAGCAGCCCCCTCAACCATGAGTGACCCGGCCGGGAAGCACCTGGTGAGGCAGCCAAGGCTCTCTATGATTTATGGGGGGTGGTGGCCCCGGCATCTCATTGATACAGCACTTTCAAACTGTGGCTCTCTGGCTGGGCTGCAGGCGCTCAGGCTGGCCCTGCCACTGCTGGGCTCGGCCCACACCTATTTTGAGCATTTCGATGTTTTCACGGGGACTGCGGGAAAGATGATTTATGACGTCTCCCCCTTCCAGCCCTGCTCCAGTGGGTGGAAGAAGGGTCCAGACCCTGTCCACGCTTGCTCTCTTTGCAGAGGTCGGGCAGAGCCCTCTGCAGCCCCTCATTCTTAGAAGTGAACTCTGGTATGCCCAGGCCCGTAAATGGGTCTGCTGAGGCCAACTTTAAAACACACTCCAGCGGTGATCTGTGTCTGCGTACTGGCATTCCAGGGCCTTTCCATCTTTAGCACAGTAATTCATCAGTTAGATGGAAACCGCCTTGAGGTAACTGAGAATGTTAGCCTTCTACACTCATAAATGAGAGATTTTAAAAGAGACTCTCCTCTTGGCCCTGGAGCCAGCTGATGCAGAGTGCTCTGCCCAAGGGCTGGGCCTGGAGACTGCCCTGTGGCTGAGTAGCCACACCTGACACGGAAGGTCTGTGCCTGAGGCCTTGTGTGTGACTCTTTTTAAATGTTACGCAGAGAAGGTAAAGTCAGAGGACAGGTGCCTAGGTGAGCTCGGGGCTGGGGGTGGGGCAGGGCAAGACTCAGTCTTGCAGTCTGTGGAGTCCTGTATCCAGATTTGGGGGTTCTTGAAGTGTCTGGCTAAGACTGATGCAGACAGGTGGACAAAGAGGTGATGAGGTTTCTATCAACCCAGCTACTGCAGTAATGGCTGCTGTGGTAGTGATATTGGAGGCTGAGGTGGGGATTGAAAGCGGATGTTGCTGCATGCTTTCCGCTTGGTATGTGAAGCAGGAAAAGTCTAAGGAGGTCCCCACTTGTGACACTGGTGGCCAAGCACCTGACATGGAGAGCTTGGGTACCTAACTGAAGGTTCCAGGCTTTGCCCTCAAGGCAGTAGAATAGTGTGTGTGTGTGTGTGTGTGTGTGTGTGTGCACGTGGAGGTCAGAGGCCAACACTGGTGTTCTTCCTCAGGCACTGTCCACCTTGTTTTTCAAGATAGAGTCTCTTCTTTTACAGGTCTGAAGTTTGGCCAGACGAGGCTAGTGGCCAGTGAGTCCTGGGTCTGTCTGCTTTCACATGATTCTCGAGGTGGTTTGAATAGGAATGGCCCCCATAGACTCATATATTTGAATGCTTGGTCATTAGGGATCATGGTGTCTCTTCACAGCAATGGAACACTGACTAAGACAGAAGTCGGGCTGTTGCTGTGACAGGCCTGACCGTGCTGCTTGTTGGCAGAAGGTAGACTGTGGGACTTCAGATTAGGAAAGCAACTGAATGCTTTAAGCCTGGCTTAGTGGGCCATACTAGTGGAAGCATTGAAGATGATGGTGCTGAGAGCAATGTAGATTATGATGGCCCAGCTCAAGAGGTTTCAGAGGAAAAGACTATTATTAATTGTCTTGATTGCCCTAGAGATTGTTTTTGTGGGGCAGTGGTGGCACATGCCTTTATACCAGCACTTGGGAGGTAGACACAGGTGGATCTCTGTGAGTTCAAGGCCAGCCTGGTCTACAGAGTGAGTCCAGGACAGCCAGAGTTACAAAAGAGAGAGAGAGGGGGGGAGGAGGACACACCTCTGTGCCTTAGAATTTAACTATTAAGAGATTGTTTTTGTGATATTTTGGCAAAGAACATGGCTGTTTTCTATCCTTGTACAAAAAGTCTGCCTGAGGCTAATTTCTAAAATGAAGAATTTTGGATTAATAGCATTGGCAGAGGAGATTTCAAGGCAGCCTAGAATTGACTCTGTTGCATGGCTATTAGTGGTCATTCTTATGCAAATCTTTAAAGAAAAGGAGCAAGCTTGGTAAGGAAAAAATACAAAATGTACAATTTGAGAAGAAAAAAGTACCAGATAGTATAATAGAGCCGAGTCCAGCGCTCAAGGAGAAAAAACGCTTAAAGACAAGCCTGATGCTACCTGGAATAAGGGGAGTGGTGACCTCAGGACAGGACCCCACCCAGCTAAGCTTCCAACTTGTGAAAAGGAATTAAAGAAAAGCACAAGCAGTGAAGGGCACCATTAAAAACAGAAAACTGATGCAAATGTAATTGAATGAGGGGAATGGGCGGGGAGAGGTGTGTTCTAGCCCTAGCAAACGGCAGAACTTGGCAGCTTCAATCACATGGTTCTGGCTTTAGAATCAAGGATACAAGAAAGGGGCTGTGGAATCTTCCTGTGGCCAAGGAAAGCTGCTGAGGCCAGGCATGTGTCAGAGGTGCCCCTGCATGGCGACCCAGAGAGGCCTTTGCATGAAGTAGCCTGGATTGCCCCGGAAACCCCAAGATGTAGGAGACGCCAGTCGTGGGATACCGGCCAAGGAGAGCCGTAGACTGAGCATGGAACCAGCCCAGGAGAGAGAAGTGTGTCGCAGTCAACAAAACTTAAAGGAGCTGGAGATCTGAAGAGCACTTTGACATCCGACATGGAGGTTCAGGGTTTGGAGTTTGCCTTGTCAGTTTCAGATCTTGCTTTGGTCCAGTCTTTCCTCACTGTGCTCCCTTTCCTCCCTTTCGGAATAGTCATGTATGTTCTGTGCCACTGTATGTTGGGAGTACGTGATCTGCTTTTTCATTTTGATTTTACGGAGGTTACAGAGATTTTACAGAGATTACAGGTTTAAGAGACTGCCGTGAGTCTTAGAAGAGACTTTGAACTTGGGACTTTTAAACACTGTGAAGGAAGAGGGGATGGGCAGGGAGGAACGGTACTGGAGAGCTGCGTGATCTGGTCTGAGATGAGAGACTATTATCATGTCTGGATCCGACTGTTTGCAGAGCATCCTCTGGGTAGCAAGGCCTTAGCAATTCCCAGGATTCTGGAGACCAGCAGAAGGTGAGTGACCACGGGGTACTTTTACTGCCCAGTGAGTACACATAAGACAAAAATAACATGTGGCCTGAATACTCAGCTGCAAAGCCAGACTCACTCTCATTTTATCAAGGTAGAAAATGAGATCTTGAGCGTTCAAGATTTGTTAAAGGTTTCCAGATCTACCTCGAAGATCTTAGACACCTTATACTGTCTTCAGCTTCACATTCTTAAGTTTCATTTACCTAAAGTATTAAAAGAAAAACTTCCTAAATAAAGAATTCATGTTTTAGATTGCATTACAGCTTCAAGTAGCGTGAAGAAACCTCCATCCATCCCTCTTGCTTGGGATATAAGTCATTCTGGCCCGGGTATCCACAATATATTTCCTGCCCACCTATTAGTTACTTCGTGACCATCATTGTTACGAGATTGACAGTTGAGTATCCCAGTATTTATTCAAGCAGCTGTAACTTTTTCTTAATACTGACTGTAGCATTCAAGAGTAGTGATGGTTAACTTACTGTAAAGGGCAGCGGTTCTCAACCTGCGGGTTGAGATCCCTTTGGGAGTCAAACGACCCTTTTACAGGGGTCACCGATCAGATATTTACATTACAATTTACAACAGCAGAAAAACTGCAGTTATGAAAATAATTTTATGGTTGGGGGTCAGCACAGCACGAGGAACTGTGTTAAAGGGTCACGGCATTAGGAAGGCTGGGAGCCACTGGTCTAGGGGATTACGATTGTTTTAAGATCGTTGTTAGATATCTCTGATAGTCTCTTGTTGCGCCTAGTTTGTAAATTTAACTTCATCATATGTAGTATATATAGGGTAAACAATATATCATATAGGATCCCACTTTCTGGAGTCTTGCAGAGTATCTCCCATGGGTTTGTGGAGGGGCTGCTCTGTGTGGTTGGCTACCTGGTGAGTCCTAAGATTTCTTACTGCCGTCGGAACTTTCACCTCCGTTTTCCACGAGATGACACTCCCCTGTGAGATCCCCATAGCTGCCGCAGGCTAACCCCCTTCTCCTCTGCAGGGATTGTTGCACCGTCTCCTTTAGTCTTGACTTTCACAGGGACAGTGTGCGTTGCTGTGAACTTTTTTGAGACAAGAGACCCTTTTACATTGAAACGTTTATATTTTTGAGAACCTCATACATGGATACTGTACTTATGTTACTTCTACCCCTTCCCTTTCCCCTTCCAGCCCCCTCAAACCCCACCTTTTCTTTAATTATTATTGATACTACAAGTACATATTATGTATACTACATGCACATTATGCAACTGAGCCCATTTAGTGTGGCTCATATGAGCATGTGTTTAGGGCTGACCATTTGGGTTTGCTTAACCTATTAGGGGAAGCTTGTCTCTGAGAAAACTGATTCTCTCCCTCTTGGCAGCCATAGGTTGTCTGTAGCTCTTCAGCTAGGGGTGGGGACTTATGTGATTTCCCCTATCCAGGTTGGCAGGTTGGCATGTCAGCTGGTGTTGCTACTGTTCATGTCTTGTTTAGGAAACCATACTGATGAGAGTTCATGGGTACAGCATCCCCCGCCATGTCTAGAAAACACCAGCTAGCTAGCAGCAGGTGTCCTGACCCTCTGGGTCTCCCTGTCTTTCTGCTCTTCTTTTGTGATTTTCTCTCAGCGTTAGGTACAGGAGTTGCATTGTTGATGTATCAGCTGGAGCTGGCCGCACCATGACTATTTATTCTTTGTATTGTATCTCAGCAATGGACTTTTAAGCTGGTGTGAGTCTGAGCTGCTGACATGCATGGTTCAGGGACCCAGAAATGTCTGGCGACACTACAGCTGCTCCTCACAGCTGCAAACCAGTGGCCATGCCTTTTCCCAGCAGCGCTGGTGCAACCCAGCCATGTTCGAAGCCCAGCCCCCTCTCTCCTGGGCTTCTGAGTGTATTCTGACCTTAATCCACCTCTTTGGTAAGATTTATTAATTACCGTACTGGAGACGGCGTTGTGCCAAGAAGTTCAAAGCATCTTTTAGCCTTAACCCATTAATCCCATTAGCATCCCAGAGTGATCGGGAAGGCTCGGGTGGGTCCTGTGATTTCTAGCCACCCTGCTGTTGTGTACTCAGGAGTCCAAAGCTTGGCCTGGATGTCCTCCGTGAGTCAACTTGAGCCTGGAAGAGGAGCCGAGTTTCTCAACTCAGGCCAAGGACCGCGCTGCCAGGGCAGACTTCCTTTCTCACAAAACAGCCATTGTCCACGCCTCCAAAGATGCGCCCATCCTCAACACAAGCAGATGTCAGAATCCAGGCGCCAGCGGCTTCAGTCCCATCACCAGCAGCTCCTTCATCTTTAGGGCATCTCCCTTCTCTGAGGTTCCCTTGTCCCGGACATGCTCCCCGTACAGATGGCGTTAGCTTCAGAACAGAGGTCACGTCCATCTGTCCATCACCTGTTCAGGGAGCGCCACAGCTGTGTGGTCCCCGAGGGGGGTACCTACCAGGGCAGGGCTGTTCTCTGGGGTGCTGGGGAGAGCACCCACTGCCTGAGGCAGCAGGACAAGGAGAAAACAAGATGTTCCTTCTGCCTGCATTGCCCTTGACCTCAGGATTCTCCACTGTTTTTTTCCAATCTTCAGCCCAAGTTTTGTCCAAGAACTTGGTGAAGCTAGAGTTGTTTCTTTCTTTTCTTTCTTTTTTTTTTTTTTTTTTGGTGTGTGTGTGTGTGTGTGTGTGTGTGTAAACAAGTACACTTTTTGAGCCAGATGTTTCATTTTGTCCTGGTCTTTAGGGCTGCGCCATTGAACTGTCCTGCTGGGGCTGAATAAATCTTTGTTTTATGGCTTTTTTTTGGTCTTTTACAACCAACAGCCACAGGAAAGAATTAAAGCTTGCTGTCCTTCTGGTCTCGACCTTGAGTGACCTCGCAAACGCACCATGAGCTAACTGGTCTTGGGATGCCCTCGGAGCTGACCTGAAACCAGAGTGGCAAAGTCCCAGGTGCAGTGTTGGCATGGGCAGCCATGGCCAGAGTGCAATCACCAGGCATAGTGCACCTTGGGAGAACTTCACTAAGAACTGAAGGCATCTCCTTTTCATTATGGTGACTGTGGGTGCCTAAGCAGTGACCAAGATTATGGTGGCCTTTTTGTATTTTATCTCCAGCTTTCTTTTAAACAGATGAAAAGTAAGAACACAGAACGCTCTCCTGACTATCTCCTGAACTACCCTTTCATACAAAGGGCACTGGTTAAAGAAGCCGCAGGCGTAGGTAGGAGCACGAAGTATGGTGGGAGTCTGAATGGTTCACAGGACACAGGCTATTCTAACTGTCAGAACCAAGGACCCTGACAAAGGGACAGCCTTGTGAACTGTTGAACCATCCATCCATGGCCAACTGTAAGGGACTGCAGGTACCAGAGTGGGAGGGATAGAATCTGGGTCCGTTCCTTGAATAGGTCTCCACACCCAGAGAGAACTTACTGCTCAATCTTGAAAGTTGTGTTTTAGGCTCTGTGACCTATCAGACCACAGAGCTGGGTGTGGGCACAATCTCAGATGAAGCAGGGCCATGTCACTCCCTGGGGGTCTCTGTGTGGTCCTGTCTTGCCTACAGTGCCACCCAGGAGTTGAGGCTCTGCTGTGCCCTCCAGCCACACATTAGTTTACTGCTCCCACGGAGTTGTGAAGCAGCGGGTGACACTGCCCACAGCTGGGTGACGCACACAGACACTGGTTCCATCTCCCCCTCTGCATCCTTGGGAGCTTACTGCTCATTGATTTATGATGAAGAGTTAGAATTAGTTGCTTCATCATGAGACTCATCTCAGCATCCATTAGCAACATCCCCCTTTGAGGGGGAGGGAGCATCAGAGCGCAAATAAGAAGACATCTACCATTAACAACTGTACCGTATGATGACTTTAAGTGGGTTCATGGTGTTGAGCAATCATCATTGCTATTTTGTTTCTGGACACCCCCTATCATCCCAAAAGAACTTAGCCATCCTGTAGTCCTCACCTCCAGCTCCCCGGTAGCTACTGACCTACTTTCTGCCTCAGTGGCTTTGCCCATTGTGGGGATTTTGTCTAAGTGGAATTCTGTTGTGATTCTCTTCCTTCTCCTGGCTTCTTTCTCCAAGGCTTGCATTCTCAAGGCCCATTCCTGCAGTGGGAAGGACTATGCCTCTACAGGGTGCAACTCTGCTCTGGGAACCCCACTGGGCTGTGTCCCTAGTGGTGGGGCCTATTCAATACCTTTCTGCATGTTTTTATCTGGTTTGCCTCATGTAGTCCTTGCAGTGCCCAGTGAGCTCCTCGTTGTTTGTGTCTAAATGATAGTGTGGTGGTTTGAACAAGAATGGCCCCCTAGACTCATACATTTTCAAGCCTAGTCATCCGGGAATGGCATTATTTGAAAATGATTGGAGGTGTGGCTTTGTTGAAGGAAGTGTGTCACTGGGGATGGGCTTTGAGGTTTCAAAAGCCCACACCAGGCCAAGTGTCTCTTGGTCTGTGGATCAGGATGTAGCTCCCGGCGACTGCTCCAGCACCGTGCCTGCTGCCTTGCTCTCTGCCACCGTGATAATGGACTAAACCACTGAAACTGGAAGTAAGCCCCCAATTAAGAGTTGTCTTGATCTCGGTGTCTCTTCACAACAACAGAACAGTAACTAAGACAGAGAGACAAGGGAACTCCGGGGCAAAGGTCAAGTGTCTGATGTCACGCAGCTGGTAAAAGGTGGCTCAAAGCTATTAACTGAGAGAATTTCATTCCTGCACCGGGGCTGTCCTGCTGCGATGCTGCTGGTTAGCAACAGAAGGTAATTAGATGGCAGAGTTCACCTCATTTCCAGCCCCACAGAGCTCAGGCCCCTGTTGAACCTGCCTCAGCCCGTGAAGCGCACACAGGCATACACTTGTGTTATGCATTCTAAGACGTGTTATTTTTGTTGTGACAAAACGCCAGACAGAAGTGCCGGAGGAAAGGAGGGTTTGTCTTGGCTCACTGTTTGAAGGCACGATCCGTCATGCCAGATAAACCAGAGGCAGAGCAGCTCTAGCTGAGGGGCAGAAGTGTGAAGTGACCCGTCACGTCAGATGAGAGTGTCTGTCAGGAGCAGAGTGATGAACCCTGGTGCTCAGCTCCATTTCATTTCTCTTGGTTTTATTCCGTTTGGAACCCCAGCCCAGGGGATAGCGCCATCCGCATTCAGGGTGGGTCTCCCTTTCTTACTTACAGCTCTTTGGGAACACCATCCAGACACACCCAGAAGTGTGTCTTCTGATTCTAAATCCCATCGAATTAAAATTCAAGATTAAGGATCACAAGCACATCTTGACCCCAAAACATACCCGTTTGAAATCATAGCGCTCTAACTCCCCGGCGCCTGAAAAATCTCGTGTTCATCTGAAAACGCAAAGTGCTTTTAGCCCATCGCTGAATGTCTCTGAACTCTTAAGAGTTCCCAACTTATTTGAAAGTGTTAAGTTCAGAGTCTCTTCTGAGATCCAGCAAACTTTTAGCCACGAAGCCCCGTAAAATAAAAAAAACACAAATCGCCCGCTTCCAGTGTACCCCATCCAGGGGACGGAAGATATAAGGACAAAGCAAGAGGAGGGCAAAGCAAGACTGAAACCAAGCATGATTAACATCAAACCCTTCAGTCCCCTGTCTAGCATATGAGACTGTGGTAGCACTATCCAGATCTCAACGGGCTCAGGCAGCCCCACCCTCCCAGCTTCATGGCCTGCAGCACACATAGCCTTTTGCTTGGGCAGGCACACTCTGTGCCTGCACCTTTCCTTGGCGGACATCTCCATCCTGGGGTCTCCATTGCAACTTAGGCGTCACCTTCCCGACACGCGGGGGTCTCTCAAGGCCTCCCTGTAGGGAATCAAATGCTGCTACACGTTGCAACCAGATGTTGCCATACACTGCTTGGCCTCAGTGGCTCTTTGGAACCCGGATGTAAGCCCCTGTGAGACCCTCGCTTTCATGCCCACAAAACCAGCTGTCACATGCGCAACACTGTTAAGTTCTGTCTCTGGCGTGAGAAGTCTGGTCTCCTTGGACCAGCGTTGCTGTAGCTCCTGTGTGCCTTGGAGGCCGACCCTGGGGTAACATAGGGTGTCCGTTTTGGAGTAGAGGATCTATGGTGGTATTCTGGGTTGACTCTCTCCTTTCAAGGGACTTGGCATTTTCACAAGTTGGAGAAGAGGTTTCTCCTCGGGGCACCTTTCCTTCCGTTCCAGTGCAGACTGCTAGTTTTCTTTTCTGTTCTTTTTTTTTTTATAGCTTTTCAACTTGACTCAATTTTAACTTGACTCAATTTTAAAAATATGTTTGATCTTTCTTTTTTTTAATTAAGCTTTTTTTATACAATATATTTTGATCGTGTTTCCCCCACCCCGAGTCCTCCCAGATCCTCTTCACCTCTTTACCCAACCAACTCTATGTTCTTTCTCTCTTTCGAACAAAAGCAAACTAAACAAAAGCTAAAAAAAAAAAAAAACCCCACAAAAACAAAAATCAAAACAAACAAGTGAAAGACAAGTAAGCCAAAAAAAAAAAAAAAAAAGAGAGAGAGAGAGAAGCCAAAACAGGGCAAGTTGTATTACAGAGCTGTCGTAATAAAAATAGCACAGTGTTTGTGTGAAAACAGACGTGTTGATCAGTGGACTCGGATTGAGGACACAGATACAGTTCCATACACCTACAGACACCTGATGTTTGACCAAAAAAAAAAAAAAAAAAGCCAAAAGTACACACTGGAGAGAAGCAACCGTTCAACAAATGGTTCTGTATGTCTGCATCAAGAAGAACGAGGAGATCCATCTCCATCTCACTCCAAACGGATCATCGTAAGACTAGAAAGCCTGACTACGACAGAAGAGAGAGTAAGGAACAGGCATATCCGTGGACAGGAAACGGATAGCACAGGCACCAAGACCAACAATTAAGACATGGGACCTCATGAAACTAAAGGCTTCCTTACCGCAAAGGCCGCCCCAGCGAGGCAGCATCTCGTGATTACAGATGCTTTTCTGCATCTTTCTTGACCGTAACTTTAAGCTAGTTCACACTCCTTTCCTCTGCAGATTTCACATTTTCGTGTGTCTGTTCTGCTTGCCGCTGTCTCTCACTGTGGATCCACATGGCCCCAGTGCTATATCACCTTGAAGTTGTACCTACCATGGAAACCAGTCCTCTGAATTCAGACTCACTGGAGTTCTTGGGACACAGGTAGCGCAGTCACACTCTTAGCCAGAATGGAACACAGGTGGCCTCTAGTCCAGGTTCTGAGAGTCCATGTTCCCTTCCAACACCTTATGAGCCAGCCCTCCACTGTCCACATTCCTGCCAGCGTGGCCATTGAATTCCACTTACAGTGTCCTAGAGCTCCAAATTCTTCCATGGTTCCCCTACAAGCCAGTTCCGAAGGCTTATAGACACATGATCAGGTTTATCATAGCAACAGGCACCAGGTTTATCACTGCCCTCGGTACCAGCGTTCTCTATTAGCTCCTTTCCTTGTTGCTGTGACAGACTGACAGCAGCAACTTAAGAAGGAGTTTACTTTGGCTCACAGTCTGAAGGTGCATCCCGTTAAGGTAGGAAAGGTGGCAAGAGCAGTTGGAGCTGCCGTGGCGGGAACACAAGGCAGCTGGTTACATGGTGTTCATAGTCAGGAAGCAGAGGGAGACAGATGTTAGCGTTCAGCTAGCTTTCTCATTTTTTATTCGATGTTGGATTCCAGTTCGTAGTATTGTGTCACCCGAATTCAGAGTGATTTTCTACTTCTTAGGTACACCTCTCTGGGATCACACCCACAGATACTCCCAGAGATTTGTCTTCTAGGTAATTCTGCATACCATCAAGTTAGCAGTCAAGATTAGCCATCACGATGGGTGTTTTTAACTGTTAAAACTAGACCTAGTATTTCAGGCAGCTTTCTGATGTTGTGACAAAATGCCTGAGACTGGATAACTTATACATGATGGAAGTTTATTTGGCTCACAGATCTGAAGGCTGAAGAACAGAGAGGGATGTGACACTGAAATCTGGCAAAGGCCCCACCCTCCATCATAATATGGCAGAGAGCAGCACGTGGTGAGGTGGAGCAAGCTATGTCGGCTCAGGCCCGCCGTCCCCTTTTTATAAAGTCACTGAGCCCGTTGTGGGAGCCCCATCGGATGGCCCCGATCTAACCCTATTAATCCCCGCAAAGGCTCTGCTTCCAATGCCTTCATCAGATGCTCTTGAAGATTGAGCTTCTCGCTCGTGACATTTGGGGGACACATTTGACCACAGCACCTGCTTATAAGAATCCAGGTGACCTCAAGTGTAAAATAAAATGAAATTTATTGTTGAAGTAGAAAAAGAGGAGGCGCAGAAAATGGAAGAATGTAGAAAATGTAAGCGAAAAGTAATTGTGGTGTAATTTGAGGGACGGTGTAGGCGGTGATAGAAAAGCACACAGACACCACTCGGAAGAGCAGTAACGTTTTAAGGCTTTATTATTATTTATGTGTATGTCTGTGTGAGTATACCATGTGTGTTCCACGCCCGAGGAGGCTGGAAGAGGGTGTAGAACTCCTGGAGCTGGGGATTACAGGTGGTTGTGCGCCGCTGGATGTGTGTGTTGGAAGCTGAACTTGGGTCCTCTGGAAGAGCAGCAAGCGCTCTCCACTTCGGAGCCACCCGGTCTCTCCAGCCCTGAAGAGCTGTGATTTTTAGGAACCCAACAGAGCCATTTTAATGTAGATGCATCAAAAGTGCCTCAAATGGTATCCAAACAGCCTTGTGAGAGTTGCTGTGTAGGTGGGTTTATTGGAAGCCCTGCTTCCAGGAGAGGAAGGTGTTCAGCCCTTCTAACCACAGAGTTCAGAAAGAGAAACGTGGCACCTTCTGGGATTTTAGGTTTCTGGATTCCAGGGACCTTGCTCAATGCATGTCTAGGTCTCATGCCACGAAATTCTCCCATCGCCCTCTGAGGCAGATGTTTCCAGCTTTGTTGCATAGTTGAGATTCCATGGCAAGATGTCCACCCCACCGACACAGAAGCCGCAACCCACACCCAGCGTCTTGACTCTTCAGCCTTGTGCTGCCCCACGGCTTTGCAGCTTCCTCACTGTGTGGGGCAGGCATACATATCTGTCCTCATCCCTCAGAGACAACCGCTCAAAGACAGCGTCCTAGTCACAGTCTCCCCAGAGGTCTTAGATTCCCTTTTTGTTGCTCTGATAAAACACTCTGTGATGACAACCATGACCGAAAACAACTTGGGAGAAAAGGGTTTATTTGGCTTATACGTCTCGATTACAGTTCATCACCGAGAGAATTCAGGGCAGAAGCTCAAACAAGAAGAGTCAGGAACCATGGAGGAATGTTGCTCTCTGGCTTGCTCTCCAAGGCTTGCTCAGCTTTCTTTCTTATACAACCCAGGACCACCTCCCCAGAGTATGCTGGGATCTCCACACCAATCATTAATAATACCTCACCGATTTGTCTCCAGGCCAATGTAATGGAGGCATTTTCTCAGTTGAGAGTCCCTCTTCCAGATTGTGACCTAATTGTGTCAGGTTGACAAAAATCTAACCAGCACACAGCTCAAGATATAGGCCTTGCGGCAGGGAAATCGAGGCAGGCGGAGCATTGAGCGGCTGGTTTTTGCGTTGCATCCACAGTCCAGACGCAGAGAGAGATGTATGCTCAGCCCTCTTCTCTGCTTCATATAGTTCATCCTGTCCGGGGAATGATTTCACTCACAGTCAAGATAAGTCTTCTCACACTAATTAAATCCATCCAAACAATCCCTCAGAGCCCATCTCCCCAGGTCATTCTGGGTAATTGTCAAGTTGAGAACGAAGGCTAACTACCACGCAGAGGGAATGTTTAAGGTGTTCAGCGCCAATTCCTTTTTTATTAAACTTACTAAAATGTATCCCTCTCCTCAATTTCCTTTTCGTATTTGAAATGTAGCTTGTATGTTCTTTCCAGTCTGAGGATACAGGTACATACTTGGAACATGAGCAGGGGTTGTCATTTTATACCTAGCTAAACGGGGATCATGAATATACAGATACGCCAGAACTCAGGAAATTGCTTAGGGTAAGAATTTTAGCCAACGTGGGGCTGAAAGACAAGAATCAGCTCCAAATACGGAATCCATTGAACTCCGAGATTAAGATAGACTGTGAAGGAAACGCTCCAAGGAAGAGAGAGCGTGCACTGTGCAGGGTAGAAGAGAGAGAGGCTGAGGTGGCACCTTCTGGCAGGAGAGCTCATCCTGTGGCTCTGTGACTCCAGCTCGGGTCATGGAATCCTGTGCCCAGCACAGGAACGGAGGTGTGTGTGCAGAAGCTATGTGTCACCCAGGTGGCTGGAAGGGTAGAAGGCTGCAAGTTCATGTAGCCTCTCTTCTGGTCAGTGCCATTTCTCAACGAGGTCCTGGTTGAGAGGGAGGTGCCAGACTGCCAGTTAGAAGAGGAAGGGGTGAAACGGCCCTTTGGCTAGCCGTCTCAGGCTTATTGTTTGTTTTCCCACCCAGTTAATTATTTCTAAAATTAGCTCTTTGGTTTCTTCGAGTTCCCCTTGGCACATTTTCAGATCTGTGTACTCATCCCATAGATGATGAGTACAGCAGCTCCAGTTTGCTTATATTTAGAAGTCCACCCTTGTTGCTCCTTGCACGTGTTATTTGTAGCTCTCTTGTATTCTGGTTTGGCTTATTCTGCTGTCTTGAGAGTTTAGGTCTAAGCTTTGTATTTTTCTTCTGACACCCACACCCCTACCCCATGTATGGTGACCAACCTATACAAACCAATCCCTTTGGCTCTTAGGTCTGTGGGGTTTCTATAGTCCAGGCTTAGAAGGCTTTTCTTGCCTTCAGGGGTCCCGACTACAGGAGTCCTAGATACAGCCTTCCTGTAGCTGTTGGCTCAGTGTCGGGAGGGCTGCCCCTCTGCTCCCCTGTCTGTCCATCAAGCTGTCTGTCTGTTTGTAGCTCATTTCTGTGGTGTATGGAGAAACGCTTCAGTGGGTACTCAATTCTGGGAGCCCAGCTCAAACATTTGAGATTTATTTATTTATTTACTTATTTACTTACTTACTGTGCGTGTGTGCATGCATGTGTGTGTGTGTGTGTGTGTGTGTGTGTGTGCATGCATTTGTGTGTGTGCATAAAGTGGCAACGAGGTGGTGTCAGAGCCCTTGGAGTTGGAGTCACAGGTGTTTGTGAGCTATCTGATGTGAGTGCTGGGATTCGAACTCTAGTCATGTCCATCAGTTGATGGTCACTTGTTTCTGCTGTTCTCAGCTCTGAGCACACTCAGGGCTACAATCCTCCTCTCAATCCCTCCCCCAGCACCTCCACCTTTCTGTGTCCCTGCCTCACTCAGGCTGGCTTCTTTCCTTGCAACAGTCCTGTATGGTCCCTGTCCTGTCCAAGTCCCTACTCTGGGTCATCTTCTGGAACATGGCAGCTCACCCTGCTTCCCTGCACAGTTATTGAGATCTCCACTTAGCCCAGGAGCCCACCGAAGGCCTGTGCGAAGGTTTGATTGTCTTTGGGACAGCTGAGCTCAGAGTGATTACAGAGTTTCCAGACTTCAGTTCCACCCACCTAAGCTGTAGTTTGTCATTCTCTGAAGCATCAGCAGCTGACCACAGAGGCCGTGTCTTGGAACTGCAGGCGGGCCAGGATGGAGAAGGCCCGGGTGATGTGGGATGTGGGAAGGGTGTTGGCCGGCGGTGGGGGCTGGAGTCCTGGGAGGGCTCTTTTCGGGATGCTGCTCCAGGGAGGAGTGGAAATGTGGGGGAGAGAGAGGAACGCTCCTTCAGGAATGAACTGTGGTTTCTAGGGGCAAGGTCAGACAGAGCCGCCCTCTGCTTTTCTGGAGTCCATCCAAAGGGAAGAGACTGTGTGCGTCAGCTTTGTCTGGTCTGGAACCCAACGGTATGGATTCCGGTCTCCTTTTTGGCAACTTGGGAACAAAAAGTATTACCCCGTCATGTGCGACCCATTGCCTGTCACTGCACACCTCTACTTCCCTGAGAAGTCTGGTGCTAAGCCTCCTTGGGGTCCCAGGAAGGCTAGACAGTCAAGGATGACTGTTTTGCCTAGTTTTATGTCAAATTGACACAAGCTAGAGTCATCTGAAAGGGGGAAATCTCAACTGGGAAAATGCCTCCGTAAGATCTGACTCTAGGCCATATTCTTAATTAGTGATTAATATGGGGCCCAGCCCATTGTGGGTGGGTTGGTGGTCCTGGGTTCTATAAGACAGCAGGTTGAGCAAGCCATGAGAGCAAACCAGTAAGCAGCACCCTCTATGGCCTCTGCATCAGGTTCCTGTCCTGTTCTGAGTTCCTGTCTTGATTTCCTTTGATGATAAACTGTGATGTGGAAGTGGAAGTGGAAGCCAAATAAACCCTTTCCTCCCCAAGTTGCTTTCGGCCATGGTATTTCATGGCAGCAATAGAAACCCTAACTAAGATAATGCCCCTTGTGCTTCACTGCTATACCCCTTTTGTGCAGCTAGGGGGTGACGTCTGTGATGACACGGACCATGCTCACGGCATCCCGAAGTCCACTGGTCCGGTATCTTCCAGAAGGAAATCTGCCTTTGCCCTTGTCTGAAGCTTAGTTCATCCTGTGCTGGTTACACCAAGCACATCCCTGGAGTCAGGCATTGTCTCATGGAATGGCCCTTTCCCTCTAAGTAGCTGCAATGTCCCGAGATGACTGAAAGTTCAAGAGTCATCTCCTTTAGACCAGACTGATGGACAATGCAGGCATCTGGTCCTAGGGTCCCAGGAAGATGCTCAGGAGGAGGCCATTCTGAAGTGTATGTTCTCAAACCAACAGTAGTTATCTCTGTGCACGGTGGTTACAGGGGAATGGGCGGGCATTAGAGTTGATTAAATCCTTTTTGGCAGCTGTAGACTCAGTGGGAGTCTGGGCTCCAAGACCTCCAACTGCCAGTTCAGCTCAGGACCACCTGGGTGCCTGTGGGTTTGGAGCTATACATTGGAGTTTGGTTTAGTAGTGGGCATACAACTGAAGACAATGACTGCCCCTCCCCCAGAGTGGGAGTGGGAGGTGCTACACCCTTCCCAGATCTGTGCTTGACTGTCAAGCTTGTTCTTGTGCAGGCCCAGGGCAGGCAAACAAAGCTGCTGGGACATGGTTGCAATGGCTGTGTCGTGCCCAGGAGACGGCACTTCACAGCCCATCTCCCTGCTTTTCAGCGTTTCCATTCTTCTCTCCTTTTCTTCTGTGACACTCCCTGCACCTTAGAAGAGGTCGTATAAATGTCCACATAGGGCTGAGTGTTCAGCTACCACTGATCTTAGCTGTAGATGGCCTGTATCGGGTTGAGGAGGTTGCCTCTGAGTTGAAGTTGCGAGAGGGGTTTTAAGAGATGAGATGCGCAGGCTTGCCAGGAGTCTCCTGCACGTGTGGAGACGACCCTTTGTTTTACCCTTTATTCCTTCAATATGCCTAATTCCGTTATTTGGTTCTCAAATGTAAAGTCAACCTTCCATTCCCTTAGAAACCCCACCTGGCCCTGGCATATGATCGCTTCTGTATGTTGTTGAACTCAATATGTTCAGATTTTGCTAAGCATATTTGTAGCTACATGTATGAAGATTCTACTCAGTAGTCTTTCTAATGCCAGTGCGAAGGTTGGTTTCAGTTATCAGACTGATACAGTCTAGAATCCCCTGGTAAGAGAGAATCAGTGAGAGGTTGTCTAGAGCAGCAGTTCTCAACCTTCCAAATTCTGCGACCCTTTAACACAGTTCCTCATGCTGTGGTGGTCCCCAGCCATAAAATCCTTTTTGTTGCTACTTCATAACTGTAATTTTGCTCCTGTTTCGAATTGTAATGTAAATATCTGATATGCAGATGGTCTTAGGTGACCCCTGTGAATGGGTCATTTGACCCCCAAAGAGGTTGTGACCCACAGGTTGAGGACCTCTGATCAAGATCATGCTGGGCATGGCTGTGGAGACTGTCTTGGTTATATTAACCCGTGTGGGAAGACCCAGCCACTGCAGGCACACCATTCTCTGGGTTTGGATCCTAGACTATCTGTAAGAGTGGTGAAAGCAAGCTAAACAGTAGCGTACGTGCATCCAGTCTCTCTTTGCTCTTGACTGTGGCTAAGCTGCTTCAAGTTCCTGCTTTATAGACTGTAACCTGGAATTATATAGGCTAAGATAAACCATTTCTTCCCCAAGGAGATTTTTTTTTAAAAAAATCACAGCATCACAAACAAAACTAGGACCACAGTGCCTGGCTCAGGTCTCCTAACTGGCTTCGAGGGGTGGGCTGGAGCTGTATCACCTCTTCAGGGTTCTAGAAGAACTTGGGAAAAACTGGTTTTGTCTCTTTCTCAAACAACTGATAGAGTTGTCTAGTTAAGTATGTGGGTTTGGGATTGTCTCTGTGAGGTGGTTTTTAAGTACAAATTAGATTCCTTTAGCAGACAGGAAGCTGGGCTGCTCTTGTAATCTGTCTGTTCTGTTCAAAGGTTCATTTTTATTTTATGTATGAATGTTGTTTCTCTGCATGCATGCACGTTCTCCATCTGCGTCCATTAGCTGCAGAGGCTAGAGGAAAGTATCAGATCCCCTGGAACTGGAGTTACAGCCTTGAGCTACCATGTGGGTGTCCGGATTGAACATGGGTCCTCTGCAAGAGCAGCCAGTGCTCCTAACTGCTGAGCTGCCTCTCCAGTCTCTAAAATGTGTTTATCCTTCTATGTGCTGCTGTGGTTTGTGTCTGCCATTGTACCATAGCGTAGCTACAACTACATTATGAAGTCGCTCCTGAAAGTCTCGGACCATCGTGCCTCCTGTAGGGCTGGCACCATCGTCCCTCACTATCTTGAGCTTGGTGACGTATTTCTTTTCTCCTTTCCCAGAGCACTCTGTCAAGGGGGTTGTACTTTGATTCATCTTTTTAAATACCTCCATTTTGTCTTCGCTGACCTTTCCTATCATCCCTCCATTTCACGGATTTATTGGTATCTTTCCCAGTTCCTGCCTTTTGATGTTTTTAAGGAGGAAGCGAGGGTCTGAGGAACTTCCTGGTTTTTGATTAAATAATTTCCTTCTATATTTCATTCAGGCACAGTTCATGCTGCCTTACATACCCTGGACATGCCGCTTTATTTTTGTTTATTGGAAAGTCCATTTTAATGTTGGTTTTCTTCTTTGACCCATAAGTTACTTAGAAGTTTGTTATTTAGTGTCCAGATATTTGAGGAATTTTTCAGATATTTTTCAATATTTTCTTTTTCTTGAGACAGGATCTCGCTGTGTAGCCATGGATGTCTTGGAACTCCAGAACTCACTATGTAGACCGGTTGACCTTAAACTTAAAAAGATCTATTTAGCCCTGCATCCTGAGTTTTGGGATTAAATGCATGTGTCACTTAGGCCTGTCATCACATATACATTTTTAATTTAGTATCACAGTTCTTGAAACAAATCCTTTGTGGGATTTGAACTCTGTTAAATTGTATCTGATTTACTTGCCGTAGAATAAGCCCTCTATTTATAATGTTTCTATGACGTTGTAAACAAAAATGTTGTGCTAGTTACTCTTAATTGTCAATTTAACACAATCTAAGATCATGTGGAAAGGGAGTTTCGAGGGGAAGTCATCTAGATTAGGTTGGCCTGAGGACATCTCTGTGGAGTATTATCTTGATTGTTGATTGATGTAGGAAGACTCAGCCCACTGTGGGTAGCATCATTCCCTAGACAGGGGTTCCTGAACTATATAAGGACAGGAGAAGGCTGGATGAGAGCAGAAGCAAGCAGGCAAGGATGTGTTTATTCTCTCTGCTCTTGACTGTGGATGTGATGAGCTGCTTGACTTCCTGCCTTGACTTCCCCAAAATAATGGACTGTAACTCGGAATTGTGAGCCAAATAAACCTTCCCTGCTCATGTTGCTTTTGTTAGGATATTTGATCACAGTGACAAAGCAAAGCTGGGAGGAGCATATTCTGTGGTGATTAGTTGGCATGTTCATAAGTCTCAGGTCAGGTCAAGCTGACATAGTATAATACAAAGCTTCTGTGTTCTTACCAATTTTTCTTATAGATATTCCATAGTTATCAAGAGAGCTTGGTGAGGTCTCAGCTACGACTGTGGGTAAGTCTACCTCTGCTTCCAGTTTGTGCCAGATATGTCACAGCTCCATTATTAGTGGTTGTGAACAACTCTGGTCACTATCTGTTCTTGACAAGTTGACTGGTTTCTTGTTGCTAAACGGCTCCTATGATTCTTATTACTGCTTTCTGTCTGCTGATGAAGCTGCCTCGGCTTTCCTTCGGTTATAGTTAGCACCACGCATGGTTTCGATGATTTCATTATTACTGTTTCCAAGTTTTATTTTACTGTTTTTCTGTGATAGGGTCTCATTTTTGTAGCCCAGGCTGGCCTTGAATTATCCACTCTCTTGCTTCAGCCTCCTGGTACTAGAATTTCATTAAAGACAACCATGCCCAGATGTGTCTATGACTTCATTAAAAATATATATTCATTTATTTTTATTTTTTGTGTATGAGTGTATGTATACCTATGTACCATGTGAGTGCCTGGTGCCCACAGAGAGCAGAGCCCATGAAACTGGAGCTATAGGGACTTGAGAGCCAACATGTGGGTGCTGGGAACCAAACCTGTGTCCTCTGCAAGAACAGCCAGTGCTCTTTACCATTGAGCAACCTCTTCAGCCCTTGTCTATGTATTATTTTAGGCAGCATATGGCTTGCTCCTGTTATATTATTTAATACGTTGAACTCTATCTTTCACCTAAAGAATTTGAAACATTTACATCTAATAGGAATATTGATATGATTACCTTTAAATCTACCACTCTGTATGTGACTTTTCTTTCTTCTTTTTTTGTTTACTTTCTGTATTCTTTGTTTCTTTTCTCCTGTTATCCTTTGGATAACTCGGACAATTTCTGTGATCTTATTTTGTGTCATTGGTTGTCTTTTCAAAACTGAAGTTTTCTTTAGAGCTTTTAATGTATGTTTTAAATTTATCAAGTGATATTAGTCAACATTTCATATAGTGCGATAGACTCACAGGTCTATGTTTTCATTTCTCTCTTCCAAGCCTTTTTTTTTCTACCCAGTTTTGTTATTGTTTTAGTTCTTTGGGATTCTCATACACTGAATTTTCATCATATCCACCCTCCTCCATGACTCTTCCCGGATCCACCCCCTTCCCTATCCAAAGTATGTTGTATTCTTTTGATTTAGTCTTTCAAGACCAGTTTGTGTTGCCCAGATATTCTTGGATGTGTGGTCTTCCATGAGAGCGTGGTCGACTTAGCAGGACCCACACTAGTAGAGAACGCTGTCTCTCCCTCTCCCAGCAGCTAATACTTGCCCGTAGCTCCATGGTTAGGGGTGAGATTGTATGCCCAACGCCTCTCTCCACGAGGGGATTCGGGCTGGCTTTGGTACGTGCTGTTGTAACTGTAATGTAATGCTGTTGCTGTGAGTTCATTTGTGTAGCTGCTCTGATGTGTCTAGAAGATAAAGTTTCCTTGTAGTCATCCACTGCTTCTAGCTCTTACACTCTTTCTTCAGCCATGGTCCCTGAGTTTGGGGTGTGATATATGTATTCCCTTAAGGGCGGAACATTTTGCAGTTTCTACCTGTGATACTTTAATCACTTAATTTTTTGACAATTTCATACACTCATACAATGCACACTGATTACTTTTACTTTTGCCCTTTAAAAAAAAATCTTCCTTCTACTGCTGTTTATCCCTCTTCTCCTCCTTACAAATCTTCTTCTCACACATGCCTGAGTTTGAGCAGGGCTACCTGTGTGCTTCCGGGGACAGCACAGCCATGGCAAGCATGAACTCCGAGCGCTGTGCTTTCTTGTACTGGGCCTGCGCGAGACTGGCTCTGTCGACAGTTCACCCATGCATTAACCTCACATTACATTGTTATTATGTTTGCTTGAAATATCAAAGCATCTTTTAAAGCAGTGTGGAGGTCAGAGGACAGTTCACAGGAGCTGATTTTCCATAAGATAAAATATCCTTTATATCTCCCATTTCTCCTACTCTGATTTTTTTTTTCATGTACAACCAACTTTTGTCCGTTATTTGCCTTCTACTTAAATGACTAACTTTATCTTCTTCTTTTTTTTTTTTTTTTTCTTTTCTAAAGTTCTGCTAGGGCTCTTCAGCGTTTGTGCGTCTGGAAAGTCTCATTTCTGCCTTTACTTTGGAAGCTGATTTTCTCTGGAGGGACGGTGCAGCACGTTCAGACACTGTCCTGTGCTGTGTGTCACTTCTGGCGAGAATTTGGTGGCCACCTTATGTTTACTGCTGTCTAGAATGTGTCTCTCTTCTCCCTTTGCTGACTGCCTTTAGTTAAAATCTCTCTTTATCATCGGTTTGGGGCAATTTTGTTACGATGTACCTGGGTTCTCTTTGATCATATTTCTTGTATTTGGAAACTTCTTGTACCTGTGGGTTTACGCTATTTATCAAATTTGGAAGCATTTCAACTGTGAGTTCTCCAAATGTTTCTGTCTTTGTCTAGTTCTCATTCAGGAACTCTAAGGCCATGTCAAGAGGTCTAGTCAGTGTGTCTCTCTGCTCACTAGTGCCCTGCTCAGTCTCCTTCCATATTTCCTTAACTCTATGATTTTGATTGCTTTATCTATTTATCTTTTAATTCTGTAGTATGCAGAATGATGTTAGCCCTATACCTTAAAAAAATCTCTACTGGGCTTAGTGGTTAAGAGTGTTCTTGCTCTTGCAGTGGACCCATATTCAGTTCCCAGTGCCCACACCAGCCAGCTCACAGCCTGTAACTCCAGCTTCAAGGGCTCTAAAACCCACACGCACATACCCTCTACACACACACACACACACACACGCACATACCCCCTACACACACACACACACACACATACACACGCATGCAAATACCCCCTACACACAAAAATAAATAAATAAATAAATAAATCTTTAAAAATGAATGGTCTTTACCAATTCAGTTTATGTCTCCTTAATGTCCCTGTCTCTTTCCCATCACTCTGTTTTCTACCTTCTTGACATACACAATGTCGTCATTTCAACGTCTGTCTGTTAAAGCATCTGTTTCCCTAATTATGGGCCACATTTTCCTCTGCTTTGTATAATTTCTTAAGACTTTTTTTTTTTTTTTTTTTTACTGGATGCCAGACTTGTACTTTCTGTTTTTGATGTGCATATTTCTGACCTCTGACCCTGGAAGTCCCCATATTTAGCTGTGAACAGTTTGATCTTTCCAAGGCTTGCTTTACTAGGTGGGACCTGCATGTTGGTCAGTGGGTAACCTGTTAACTCTCTAGAGTGCCCTGGGTGATCTGCCTGGTACAGAGGGCATTCCAAGGCTGTTTGAGCTGCTGTCTGGGTTTCCAACAGACATCCCACTTTCCTGATTTCATTACTTTTCTTGCCTCTGGATTCAAGGGAGGAAGTGTTGGTTTTGGCTCATGATTTCAGGGGTTCTATCTGCGTTTGCTTGCCCCTGTGCTGTTGTGTGAAATGCCATGGGGGTGGGATGGGGGCACGTGGTAGAGTTTCCTCATAGGCAATCAGGAAGCATAGAGAGACAGGAAGGGGCCAGGGGCCAGGCGTAGCCCTCAAAGGCACAGCCCCAGAGACCTATTCCCTCCAGAAAGGCTCTACCTCTGAAGTTTCCAGAATTTTGACAAATGGTGCTGTCAGCTGGGGATCAAGTGTCTGAGGCATGAACTTCTGGGGAGATTCAGACCAAAGCCTTGTCTGGGTCATATGAATACCAATGGGTTCTAAGTCAAAGTCCTGGGGGATCTGTTGTACAGTGGCAGTCTCCTGGCCTCTCTGGGTCCTCAGCTGTGCCTCTTTCCTTGAGGAGGACCACTAGACTCTCTTGTGGCCCCACATTAGCACAGAGCCTGGAGACTATCTCCAGGTGGTGAGCCAGGTAGGCACAGAACTTGCTTGTTTTCTTCTTTTCTCTCAAGGTTCCCTGTGATGTGATGCCCAGTGCCCATGTCCCAGAAATGTTATCTATTATCTATCTACCTATCTATCTATCTATCTATTTATCTATCTATCTATCTATCTATCTATCTATCTATCTATCCACCCATTCATCTATTGTCTGTCTGTCTTTGCTGTACCCACTCATCATGGTCAGAAGTAGAAATGTTTTATGTGATGGCTGATGAGATAGATCAGTTATTAAAGTGCTTCTTGTGCAATCATGAGGATCTGAGTTCGATCCCCAAAGCCCATGTTGTAGGATGATGTTAGGCCTGCTGGCATGTGCTTGGGATCCGAGTGCTGGGGCGAGGGAGGCAGGCAGATCCTCAGGCTTGCTGGTCAACAGTGATAGAAGAGTTCCAGCTAAAAGAGAGAGACCCTGTCTTAAAAATCAAGGTGGACGGCACCTGAGGATGCCATCAGCCTCCCCATGTGTGCGCACACACATGTATATCTGCACACACGTACACTTTCCCACATGAACGTGCAAACGCAAACACATACACATGCACACAAGTTCTACACATGCATTTTTGTCACGCTACCATCCTAAACATTTAACATTATTTTTCTTATTTTTTTGTTGTGCGAATGTATGTGTGTCAGGTTCTGTGAGCGCAAGCACACACGTCATGCACGGAGGCGGGAGGAGGATGCTGAGTGGCCTTCTATTGTACTTCCCATCGATTCATTTGAGGAAGAGGCTCTCTCTGAATGTGGGGTACGTGTTTTCTTGGCTAGGATAGTAGCCAGAGAGCCCCATTTTCCTGCCTCCACCTCGCTGCAGAACTGGAGTCACAGGTATGGGCAGAGCATGCCCAGCCTTTTCAAAGGTGCTGGGACCTAGCTCTGGTCCTCAGGCTTGTGGAAGAAGTGCCCTTAAGTGCTGAGCCATCTCCCAACCGCCTCCGCTGTTTTAAAGGTGCAGCTCAGCGTCATTTTGCAACTGCCGTGTTCTTTAGCAACCATCACCACCATGCCCTTAATAACTCTTTTCATCTTGCCAAAGGAAAACCGAACCTGGATTAAACAAGGGCTCGGCCTTCTCCCTGACCTCCAGCCCCCCGTAACCACCACTGTTCCGCATGAGTTGAATGTTTATATTTTGAGTAACCATCGTACGCTTTTCTGTGGTGGCTGTGTTCTTTTATGTTCCTGCTCAGCAGTGCGCGTGTATTCTAGTTTCTATAACCCCTGGCTATGGTTTATTTATTGGTTTTTGATAACAGCCATCCTCATAGTCAGTAGTTAAAATTCCTTTCATATTCAACAGCCAAACCTCCTCTGCAAAGTCTAAGTAGCCTCCCAGTCTAGCGGGGCAAGTAGGGGTGATTAGGGTCCTTTCCCAGGGCCAGGGTGACAGGATCTGAGTTCAACACTCAACAATATTGCTTTCAACTCATTGAGCAGTAACAGTGGTCACCTCTGTCTAGCACCCATCACAGTGCCCAAGAGGTCCTACGTGTTCCACATGTGGTGCTTGCTTGGGAGGTACGTGGTGCAGATATGTGAAGTCAGACTGCTTCAAGGTCTGTATGGTTTGGGGTGGCCAGAGCAACAGAGCTGGGAAGGGAGGGGGTGATATGTCCCATAGAACATCTCCATGGGACAGACTCCCCAGCACTCTGAGTATGGAGCGCAGGAATTTGATTTTGATCTCATGAGCTATGGGAGAGACGGCCAGACCTTTGTGCTCGGAAGACCACGCTGACAACAGGAAGTAGGGGAACATTTGAAGAGAAGATACAGAGGAGGCTAAGGAAGATATGAGGGATAGTGAATCAGGTGGGCAAAATGGGGAGGCAGGACCCTTAGTTAATGTTTCCGGAGAAGCCCAGTGACAGGGGAGATGTCTGGAAATAAATATCGTTGAATTCGGTGAGAAATTGGCTCATGAACTGGCAGGAAGTGAGAGGCTCCATGGTCTGCCATCTGTAAGCTGCAGATCTAGGGAAATAGGTGTGAGTTGGCCTCAGACCAGAGCCCTGGGAACCAAGGGGACTAAGTGCACCCACACTAGTGTGAGGGCTGGAGAAGATGAGAGAAGGTGTCCAGTGCAAACCAGCGGCCAGAAGGCAGCAGGGGTGTGAATCTGTTCTCTCCCTGTAGCTTTTGCTCTGTTAGATGATAATGTTCACACATTGGGAAGTCATGGACCCAAATGCTAACCTCATCTTGACTCACCTTCAGAAATACATCCAGAGGCGATGCCTAACTAGATCACAAGTGGCCCGCTCACACTGGGACAGGGCGTTGCCTGTCCCGGGGAGGGCGGGGCAGAGTCTATTCTCAATTCACGCTTGTGGTAACGGTCAAGTCTGAGCCCAGGAAACCAGCTTGCTCGTGTACCTCAGCAGCATCCCTCCTCAGCAACAGGTGTGAGGAATCCACTCTGTGTTTGGAAATGCACAGATTCAGTGTGGGGAAGGAGGAGGAGTGGTCTTAGTCTGGGAAGGCTTTTTTCATCTCTAATGTCTATGAAGGCTGTCTGAGGAGTCTCAGGGGAAGCGTGAGCTGTGAGGCTGGAATCTCAGTGAGGCGGGGGGGGGGGGGGGGGGGGGGGGGGGGGGGGGGGGGGGTGGGGATGAGGCTGACCTCCCCGCTGCTGACGGCATGCTCGGCACCTCCAGTTCTCTTGTCTTTTCTCCACCTTGGCTTTCTGTGTGACACTGACAACCCCTTGTTAGATTGGCGTTGCAGAAACTACAGAGTCAAGAAGACAAGAGATCCATCTAGTGGTCTCTGGAATGCCCATGGTTTCCTCTCTTCTCGGATGTGTGCCTGCGTCTGGGTAACTGGCTAACGGAGTGGAGCCGTTTGTCACAATTTGAGAACATTTGAGCTCTGAATGTGTGGTCATTATATAAGGATAATTAATTTCATCAGCTGATAGTTTGTGTGCATGGAGCCATGTGTGGTGCGTATCTTTCTCAGGTATGGAGGAGACTTGTGGAAGCAGTGTCTGTGTTCAGGGAAGGGAACTGAAGAAGATAGGGTTGGGACAGTGGCAAAATGTGTGGCTTGCCTGCCTGTACCCCCTTATTGCTTTCAAAGTCTAGGGAGGGTGCAAAGTATTAGAAAGGACCTCTGTGAGACATTGGACCATCCACAGCCTCCTTCAGTGCCCTACCAGCTTCTCTGTTTGAGCACGGCTCTGGCTCCACCTGTGTACCATGACTCTATTCTTAAGGTGCAGACTTTTTCCCTCTCTCTGAGGAGAGGGAGAAAACCCCACCATCTACTTTCTTTTTATTCTGGTGTGTGTGTGTGTGTGTGTGTGTGTGTGTGTGTGTATACACGCATGTTCTCCCTTAAGTGCATGCATATGTGTCTGTGTGTTCCTCAGCATGCATACAGGTGGGTGAGCATGTGTAGACCATTGGTTTAGAGGTCACCAAGTAGACCAGACTGACTGGTCAAAGTCCTAAGGGTCAACCCTCTCTCTGCCTTCTCAGCTCTGAGATTGCAATGGGCCACCACACCGCTTTTTATTGGTTCAGGAGACTGAACTCAGATCCCGGTGGCTGTGTGGCAAGTGCTTTAATTGGCCGAGCCATCCCCCCTCCTTCTGTTTTGAAGAGTGCCATTACTTGCATTTAACCTTTTTGGGAGATTGCCCAGGTGAGTTGCCACGCTGGAGACGCCGCAACTGATGTCCAAGTGACTTCTCCCTTAGAGAGCTTGCCTCTTTGGGGAAGAGGCTTCTGGATGTTTGATGAATTCATCAGGCGTGGGAGTGGGTTCAGGGAAGAGCCCAGAACCTTTGTTTCTTGTGATATTTTATGAAGATTCCCCCGGGATATGAAGAATTCTATTGAGAGAGAGAAAAAAGTCAAACGCTTATAAACAATGATGCTGATGGTGGTGGGGCCTTCCTTTGTAACTGAATAAGTGGTCTTAATTCAATAAAGTGCAATCACAAAGGGCTTAGATTGGAAGTCTCTTGTGTATTTCAAAGCCTGGCTGAAGTATAATGAACCAAATTGATTCCTTCCAAACAAGCAAAACCCGCGCAGTAACGAGGGGAACGAAAAATAAAAAACTCCCCATGAACAAATATGAAATGTTGGGAAGTATAAGTGAACTTGCTATTTCCAACCAAGAAAGGACCGGCCTTCGGAGAAGGTGCCATGGGGAGAAAGGTCAAGGGGAGCAACGCCCCTGGGTCTGCTGAGTCCTGGTGGCTCTCTTTTCTTTTCCTTCCTTCAAAGCCAGCAGATGGAACAGATGCTGGGCAGGAGAGGTGGCCTCCAGTTGCCCGAGACTGTAGATGTGGAAGATTCTGGGTACAGCAAGAAGGGCAAGTCTACATGACCCGGTGTGTGATGTGTTTCCCGACTGGGACCACTAAACATATAACTCCATCTTCCTGATTTTATTAGCCTCTTCAATATTTATTGATGCTAACTAGCATTGGGGGGACAGTGGTGAATCTGCTGCCCCATGGCTTGTGGCTACTGGGATGTATGTCCCAAACATCAGTAAACAATAATGTATAATTGAGTCTTATTATTATTAATTATTATTCATTCCATCTGGACCAACAGTGGCCTGCAGAAGGCTGAGAAGAGCAGACCTGAGCTGGGTGAGGATCAGAGGGGAGGACTTCCCTGAGGCAAGTCATATTTAAACATGTGATGGATACATGTGTGCGTGCAAGGCAGGGACAGGTGGTCTTGGTAGCTGGCACAGTGTGTAAAGGCCCCAGGAGCAGGATGTGCTGAATGCATGGCAGGGCCAAGGGGAAGGATGACGGTACATGGAGCCTGCCCGCAAGGCTGGTCTACAACTAATAACTCAGAGTAGCAATATTTTCCCACATTCTCCCGGGCACCATGTCCTCAAAACTCCTGGAATGTTACTATAGGTCATGTCAGCAATTTCAGCTGCAAGGTCTGAAAATGCCTCAGGACGTAACCACTACCTAGGAGCCAAAGGTCTCCCTCAGGTCAGCAGCGACCCTGCCCGCCCCTCTTCCTCTTGCGGCCACTTGCCCACCCTCTGTAGCCTGGAGGTCCTTGGAGAGATGATGACAGCGGACGAGAGCTGAGGAGTGCCTTCCTCACGCCTGGCATCTGTCCCCAACACACCATCTGTCCTAGACAGCAAGCCCACGTCTTCTTGTTCTTCCTTCTCCACTTCTTGTTTAGACTGAGAGAAGAAAGGAAGTCATTACCACTGGTGTGCAAGGATCCACAAGCCTTCTAGCCCAGTGCAGAGGGAAACACACTTCAGGACTTCCTCTCTGGGTTCCCACACATCCTGGTCTTGCCCTTCTTGCTTCAGGGCTCAGCCCTCCAGGGGTTGGAGCAGCTTGGCGGAGACAGTAGGGGTGGGGCTGAGGATGTAGGGGTGGGGCTCGGGTCCTTTGTTTCTGCAGGTGGAAACTGACCCAGTGGGCTGGAAATGTCAGGCTTTACATTTGCCCTTACAATCACCTTGATATCATCTAACTTTGGAAGCATGTTGCAGGCAATTTGGACAGAGGCGTGAAGCTAGGAGCGATGCTAGGAAACCTGTTTTCTTCACAAGGCGTTATCAGCAACACGCCATATGGTTTTTGCCCAACCATTCAGCTGCTCTTAGATTTTCTATTCCCAATTGAACAACTGAGCTAATAGAATTTGCCACCTCACCAGGGTATCACAGCAATCCTCAGAATATCTATAAATGCCTTTGAACTCCTGGGGGAAAACATTCAATAAAATGCTACGTGAAATTTATATAAATGTCATCCTAACCCAAGGGCATTGATTTGAGCGTGGGGATTTCGGGCTTATGCGGATACGTTTATTATAGTTATCAAGGAACTTATGCACATAGCCTGAAGCTCTGAGTTCTAATTTTTTAAGACATGCCAGGTTGAGATACTAAGTTTTTTTTCTTTTTTTTGGTGTGGTCATCTTGAAAGGTCTTTCTTCCCGAATATAAAGATTAATTTGTGGTTGGAGAGGCGGCTGAGTGGTTAAGAGCACTAACTGGTCTTGTAGAGGACCTGTCCGGTTTCCAGCACTCACATCAGGTGATTGCCAACTGCCTGTAACTTCAGATCCAGGGAATGCAATGCCTCTGAACTCCACAAGCGCCTGCACTTACAGACAGACACAAACATACACACACTTTAAAAAATTAAATCAGAATCTTGTTTTAAAAGGCAGTTTGCGTGTGGAAGTGTTTCCTTGCACATTTCAGCGGAGCCCAGACAGCGTGACGACTGAGGTTAGTGGATCTCGGGGTTCCGTGCATGGAAGGCAAGGGCAGATGGTATCCGTCGCCCAGTTTTCAGGCTGTGCTTCCATGTTACAGCTTAATGCTTGCGTACTGCTTTGCCTTTCTGTGGGGGAACTGAGAAGAAGTTTCCCTGGGCAGATATGAAGAGTTCATCCTTCTGAAAACCCCGTGACTGTTTATTTGACTCTCTGATGTGGCTGAATTATACTCAAGTCTCGTGTTTATTGCAGAGATTTTGAAAAAGAAGAAAAAATATCTAGCGACCCCAAATTAGTTTAGGAACCAGCGTGTCCCTTGCTTTAAGGAACATGATAAACATTTCAAAAGAGCATGCCAGCTCAGTATCTGACTCTCTGCAGAGACTTCAGAGAAAACAGCAGCAGTTAAGCAATGCGTGCCAAGAGCAAATCTGGGGACGGTGTTGATTTGCAAAGAGAAGGAAGGGAGTTGGCTGCTCAGTGCGCTTCTCCTGGCTCCACCATTGTTGCATGGAGGAGAAAAAGGTCCACGTCTTAGGATGTCTTCACAGGGAGCCGAGGCCCTGCCTAATTATACCTTGCTGTCTGAGGTTCCTGAAGGTTGAATGCATCGAGGAATGAGTCATCTGCATGGCTTCTTCCTAAGAGATGGGAAATAGCTCCCCAGGTATGGAGGCTGAAGAATGGATGGAGAAAGAGCCTTCAGTTGCCGGGGCCAGCCCTTGCCCCAGAATCTGGACATCTTCCCTTGGGTTCACAGGACAGGAGTAGGCTTGTAGGGAATGAGGAGAGAGTGTTTTCACAATGACATCAAGGACCTCTCTACAACCCTCTGTCCCTTCTTTAATTTCTCTGACTAAGCATAATTAACATGTCCCAGAGCTGTTGGGGATTTAGATTTGTTTACGAAGAACAGGCTCGTTGGCACCCGGAGCCCGACATAAAGGGGCTCATTCATTTGTCACATACATCTGGGCATCTGGGGCGAAAGAAGCATGAGTGTCAGCCCCCAGCCCTGGCCCCCAGCTCTCCAAAAGCCCAAACGGAAAGGCCATGCAAGAGCCGCTCAGAGCCTGTGGCACTTGTCCCCAGGGCTTCGAACGTTCTGTCTCCACGCTGGGGAGTGGGGACGTGCAGCAGCTGGCCCACCACTCACACTCCTCCTGGCAGGGTTGGAAAGATCTTAATTTTGTTTTATAGGTCACAGGTCAGCCCATCTGTGCCAATTCTTGTAATTGGGCAGGACATGCTTTGTGTGGCCCAATTATATCTTTTCTCTCAGACCCAACGGGAGCCATCAATTAGTGCCATGCTGGTGCCTACAGCTGACCTGAACTATTTGAAGACAGAGCTTCCATGAAACACCCTGGAATTACTTTATTCCCAAGAATCTTAAATTACAAGGAGTCTTCGTGATGGACCCATTAAGTGGCCTCCATTTTCTTAGGCCTGCAGCCCCTGGCCAGCTCTCCTTCCTGTGTCTTCTAGTCCTTCGCCACCTTGGTGTGACAGTGCTCTGAAGGATTCCCAGCAAGTGAACACTGAGGAGAACATGAAGTTAGAGGCTATTCCCTAACCTGGGGCCTCAGAATTGCTTTCTCTCTTGCTGAACAGGTAGAGGAGAGAGGTCTCAGCAGTGCCCTGCTTCTGCTTCAACCCACCTTCCCCAGGTCCAAGGTAACAAACCCCTTGGACTCAGTGTGCCTCCGTTTCCCCAGCTGGAGAGCAGGACTCCTGTGAATAGGTAGCTGGGTGCTATGTCTAATCTTCCAGGTACAACTTGAAATTGCTTTCGGGAAGAGCTTCGAGTGCTCCTTGGGTACCCTTCGGCAAGGTTGACTGGGACAGTTTGGAGTAGACGCTCTGGACTGTCATTGGTCTCTCCTGCCAAGGTCTTCTTAGCGACCATCAGTGGATTAGGAAGGTTTCTGTTCTGGCATTTCGCAGCTGCCCCCAGCCCCCCACCCCCACCCCCTAGCCATACTAGCTTGCAGAGAAGGAGCACTGGACAGAGGTGGCACATTTGCATAGGCGCCAAGGAGGCCCTTCTCTGGAAAGGGGTCGAGACCAGACCCTCTTCCCTTTTGTGGTTTGGTGATAAACAGGCAGGGCACAGTGCTGACTTGAAGCTGTTGGCAGGGACAGGCACCAGCGTTGCCAACGGAGAGCCAGCTCACCGTGAGAGAAATGCAAGGACAGTGTCTGTGGCTGCGTGGGATGATGGTTCCCTTCAGTGAATGCTGGACAGCAGTGGGGGATGGGGGACACAGTAGGAATGATGGCCACTGTGGGGATGAAACAAAGAAAGGTCTAATTTGTCAGTGTGTTAGCGGAGTGTTCTCACAATCTCCTTGCAGAATCCTCTTGTGGCTGTGAGCCAAAGCCTGTTAGATGAGATAGGCCTTCTGGCCAGCACCCACTCCTACCCCTTTTGTGAGAGCCCAGCCACACTTGCTCTGTGTGCATGCGTTTGTGTGTGTGTGTGTGTGTGTGTGTGTGTGTGTGTGTGCATGTGTGCTTGTCTGTCCAAATGATGTAGACATGCTTGTCAAAGACTTCCCAGCATTCAGGGCCTAGCAGCTTCAGGAACTCTTTTTCTTTACTGTCTCTAAGAGGGCTCCTTAACATCAGATTGAGGAGCCGAGAAGAGGATGCTCACCTCTGTGTGGAGGGGCACCTACTCCTGACCTGAGAGAGGCTAGGTGATAAGGACCTGGGCGTCTGAGCTTTCTGAGTGCGTACATGGTCTCAGGCCTGTGATACCTGCTGGCTGTTCATGAGGAGCTGAGAGGCCAGTGCCTCCTACTCACATATGATGAAGGAACTGTGCTGTGGGACGATGCAACTCAGGCTTGTCTCCTGGGCAGGAGACTGGACAGTGGAGCAGAAAGCTGGACTTCCATCTAGTGTGCTGGTGGAAACCCACCCCTCTCCAATGTATCTGTTGAAGTCCTAAACCCTGGGTCTTCGGAATGTGACCTTTTGGGCATGGGGCAGTAACGGGGCTGCATATGTGGTTAGTTACAATCAAGCCATAGCAGAATCCAGTGGCTCTGCTCTGGAGTGACTGTGTCCATGTCTCAGGAGAGACTTGGAGGTGGACATGAGATAGGAGAGTTCTGTGCCAGGCTGCAGATGGAGATGAGCCTTCTGTCACCAGCTAAAGATGGCCAGAAATGGTGGGCAGTCACTGGGAACCAGAAGAAGGGCCTGGCTGTCCCTCTGGTCTCAGGGATCTGCTTTGCAGATTCTTCGGTCTCAGCTCTGGTCCCCAGAACACATGGCAGTGGTTTGTGGGCCCCACCAGACTATGGTGCTTAGCTTAGGCAGCCCTGGAAAATAGACACAGACAACAGGTCATGGCTTTTCTCTACACCCCCTGAGCGTCAGCGGGGCAATGGTGAGGTTATACAGACACCTTTTGGTGGTAGCCCTTGAGTCCCATGGGTGGTGGTCAGAGCAAATGTCTTCTTTGTCAGTGGCCTCCAGATGCCAGTGCCTCCTCTTCTCAGAAGAGCACAGCTCCATGCAGGGCCCAGTTCCTTCCCTTTCATTCATCTCTCCTCTTCTCACAGCCTCCCTTGGTGATACCCTCTGGGACAGAAGGATCTGAAAGTGCAATGGCCATGTGGATGGTGGGCAGTGCTGGAATGTTATTGAAGTGATCCAGCTCCAAGGACCTTTGTTGTGGAAGTTTATTTTTAGTTATGTGTAAAATAATTGTTTTGTGCACTGTTGGGTGAGGGACTGCCTAGGTCTTGGCATTTTGTATTGTCTGCAGGTGTTGGCTCCATGTGGGGGATGTTTGATTGCACATGATCTGTAGGTGCTATCAGTAGAACACCTGAGAAGTTCTGTATCAATAAAAACACCTGAGCTCAGATGCTCAGGGTTTCACTGTCCAGTATGGCATTGGCCAGGATGGTGGTTCCCTCTGCTGAGGTCTGGCAGGGCTTGCACATATGAAATGCCTCCTTGTCTTCTTTGGTGAGCCACTATGGCAGCTTACTACTACAGACCCTTGCCATTGTTTGTTTGGAGATCAGTGTGGTTCATTTTGATTGTCAACTTGACAGGACCTAGAATCACGTAGGAGACAAACTTCTGGGCATGAGAAAGTTTCTAGGTTACTTTGAGTGATAAGACCCACTCTTATAATTCAGTGGGCTGGAGTTCCCTGTAGAGGACTAGGCCTGTGTGAAAGTGAGGAAGGATCTATATTCCAGGAGTCTACATTCAGAGGCTGGTGTGATCTGGATGGAATGTAGAAACACCTTTAATCTTAGTATTCAGAAGACAGTGGTTGTTCACGCCTTTAATCTCTAAGACAGAAACATGGTGTGGAAGCAGACACAGGGACAGAGCTCAGAAGGAGTCAGTGTTGCACAGGAAGTGACCACTGAGAAGAGTCAGAGTTAATGACAGGCAAAGTGACTAACCAGAGAAAGCGTTCGAGAGTGAGTCAGAGTAAAGACATGCCCAGCTCTCATGTGAAAAAAAGTGGGCTCTCAGCTCAGAATAGTAGTGAGTTAGAGCAGAGTCAGTTACAGAAGAGTCAGAGTCAGTAAGTAAGCAATAGTCTGACGAGTCTAAGTTCAGATGGAGCTAGTCAGGGTGGCTCAGGCAGCAGTGGGTCTCCGAGGCTGAGCCTGAAGCCTTCTAGGTCTGGGCTAGCAGTTTAAATGCTCTAGATTGCATGAAAGCCTTCCAGTTCTAGACTTAAGACTAGATTGTAGAGAGGCTGAAACACTCCAGGGCTCCAGGCAAGGGCCAGTGGTTTAATTAGACAAACAATAAAAGCCTTTGCTCTGAATCAGCGTTTATGTCTGGCATCTGGTGAATCTTCATCTACAGTTTCCAACTGAATAAAAGGGAGAAAGGGAGTCGAGCACAGGCATTCATCTCTCTCTCATTCCTGACTGTGCGTGCCATGTGAGCAGCTACCTCAAGCCTCTGCCACCAACTCACCTGCCTGGAGACCTGTGAGCCCACGCAGACCCTTCCTGCTTGATGCCTTAGCCTGTGTTCTGTCATAGTAGCGAGACAGTGACTAATCCCGGGATACTGGGCTTCTTTCAAACTTGTCTCCTTTGGAGCCAAGCCCCTGAGAGTTCCCTTTGGTATCCGGCCACCTGGGAAGCTCTGGAGATGCCTAGTGGGAGAAGGTGAGCAGGTCCTCTGGGAGCTGGGTCCCTGGGGCTTCTGAGGCCTGTGGGTGGGCAGTCTGCAGCCTCTGTTATTGCTGCCCTTTCCGATGATGCTTTCAGGCATGGCCCTGCAGATCACAGTGGGGAATATTCTGGAAACCGACTTGTGATCAGGCAGAAGGATGACATCGTAAGTGGCTATGTGAACCTGTGTGTATCCCAGAGGTGACCCGGGGACTCTGCCTAGTCATTCATACCTCATGACCACCTACCTTCTCCGTGAATGTCTTGGGGTTCTGTGAAGTCAAGTGGGACACTTCCTGGCCAGCACTCAAAACAGCTTCATGCTTTTCCTTTCCCCATGTCTGCTCAAAAGCCCCCTGGATTGGACGCCACTCCTCCCTTCATAAAGTGAGATCTCTTCCAGCTTCAGCTTAAGGAAGTCACAGAAGTACCTTCTGAAGAGGAAGATGTATGGTGGCCTTTGATCCAAACCTCCTCCACTCCTTTGTAGCCATAATAGTCTCTCTGGAGCTAAGCAGCAACTCCCCTGCAAGGGAGTGTGTGTGCATATGTATGTGTGTATGTATGTGCATGTATGTGTACATGTGTGTGTATGTATCTGTATGCATGTATGCGTGTACATGTGTACATGCATGCACATGTATGTGTGTGTACATGTATGTATATATGTATGTGTAGGTGTGTGGTATGTGTGTACATGTGTGTGTGGATCTGTACTTACATACATGAATTCTGTGAATGGATATTTATGTGTGTGCATGCATGTCTGTCTGTGTGAGCATGTGCATGTATGTACACACTTCAACATCATATGGAAAGACGTTAGTCTCCATCTCCAGTGGTCTATGGTGTGGAATTTGGGGAGTTCAGTGTGTGAGGCTTTTTCACTTTGACAGAGCATGTCAGGTTGGACAAGGTGCTAGGAAATGCCAATAGCACCTGCACCAGGTGACTTCATCTCCCATGAGGGCATGCTGTGCCTGGGATCGGCTTCTGGGGGTGATGTCAGATATGTTCTTTGATGACAAACTTGGGGTTCTTTATTAAAACATCTATCATCGTGATTATCATTACGACTCCAGAATGGCAGCTTCTGATGTGACCTCTGACGTGAGTCTGTCGGGTGATATGACCTCTGAAGCCAGTGTTTTCCCAGTGGTTTGAATGCTAGAATCGTCAGTTTTTCGTTACTGTGGTAGAAGAAGGTTTGTCAGGAACAACTTGAGTAAGGACAGATGATTTGGATCACAGCTTCAGAGGGCTCTGTCCATCACGGAGGAGCTAGCACGTCAGAACCCTTTACATCACTCTGGGCCAGGAAGGCCAGCGTTTTCTGACTTTTTCCTCTTCTTCCTTCTGGGTCCCCACAGTCAGGGTGGGTGTCTCTCCTCAGTCCTCAGAAAACAGCATCACAGACACAGGCAGAGATGTGTCTCCGTCTCCTAGGTGATTCTACATCCAGTCAAGTCGACAATGAAGATTCTTGGCAATCAGAACCCATTCTGCCCCCATCTCACCTTGCTCAGCAATGCACTGCCACATCCAAAGCTGACACATTCCTACAGGTCACGTGCTCCTGGGACAGGTGACGTCACACCTCAGGCAAATCTGAGTGTCGGGCCATGTGATGGCGTTTTCTCTTCCCCTTGTCCCTCCTAACAGTGTGGAAGGACACAGCCCTGGCTTTCCCACACCCTGACTTGAGTCCTAAAAGCTGAGCACAAAGGCGGAGCGCTCCAGCACGGGCTGGCTCG